>VZRU01007098.1:5137-17003 GCA_013398155.1 Pedionomus torquatus | reverse complement strand
GGTCGGGGGGCTCTGCCGCCTCCGGGGGCCGGTTGCCCTCTCCCACCGCTGGGCCCAGCTGGGCCTCCGTCCCGGGCACCGAGGGCGAGCGGTTTCCTTCCAGGTTTTTTTTTATATTGGATTTGTCGGAGCCGTTCCGGAGGAGGCCAGGAAGATGACCAGAGGGCTGGAGCATCCTTCCAGTGAGGACAGGCTGAGGGAGCTGGGGTTATTCGGGCTGGAGAAAAGAAGGCTCCAGGGAGATTTTGTAACAGCCTTCACACACCTGAAGGGAGCCTACGAGAAAGGTGGGGGTAGGCTTTTCATAGGGCCTGTAGTGATAGGGCAAGAGGTAATGGCTTTAAACTGAAAGAGAGTAGATTCAGACTAGACATAAGGAAGAAATGTTTGTGAGGGTGGTGAAACACCGGCACAGGTTGCCCAGGGAGGGGCTGGATGCCCCATCCCTGGGAACATTCAAGGTCAGGTCGGACAGAGCTCTAAGCAATCGGATCTAGTTGAAGATGTCCCTGCTCCCCTGTTGCAGGGGTGTTGGACTAGATGACCTTCAAAGTTCCCTTCCAACCCAAACTATTCCATGATTATGTGTGCAAGCTGGGTTTGACCCTGAGTGGGAGCCTCCCGTGGGCATGTGACCAGTGTGAGAAGGCAGTCGGGCCAGTCTGTGCCTCAGGCTTCTTGCAAAAATGATTTTTTTTTTCCCACTGAGCCGCAGAAGCACCCTCATGGGTATGCTCTGGGGACAAGTGAAGCCATTGCACCTGGGCTGGGCAGGTCAGCACTGCCGTTTTCCAGGGGAACGTGGCAGTGGGACACATATGGGCCCCTCCGAGTGAGCAGAGCCACCTCTTCCCGTCTTCCCCCATCCCCTCCTGCAGGCTGCACAGCAAGAGGGTGAGCAGAATTCTCGAGTGGGAGGAGCTGCTCTGAAAACAGCAGAGCTCAGGGAAGGGCAAAGCTGGCCTTGCCAGAGCTTAGTCCAGTCCAGTCCCAGAAATCAGCTCGTATGTCACCTGCGTCTATTGCGAGTGAGCCCAGGCATGTGAAGATGTGTAACCAAGCAGTAGCAAAGGCCTCTGGCCCTGTTTGAGCCCAAAGTGGAAAGCCACGTGCCCTCAGGCACTGTTTCCCACAAAGCCTGTTGCTCTGTTTCTGGCACGGGCAGGAGGGTGCTGGCACAGCACATCTAGGACTTGCTCCTGGCAGCACTTGGCAGGCTTGAATGGGCATTTGAGTCTGCTTCTGTCAGTGTTGTGAGCTTCGGCAAATGGGGAAAAAAGAACCCTCTTAGCAAGAAAATAAGCTGTAGGTCATCTTAAAATTGGCTGTTCCAGCCTGATCATCCACATACCAGCTTTCTTGGCCAGCTTCTACTTGGTTGTTTGCTGCCTTTTTAATCAAGTAGTATACTTATTGTATAAAGAGACTTGTAGCCCCAGTGGCCACACAGCTGCCCTGTAACTTCATGGTGAGCTCTGGCAGAGCTGCAAGGTGCTCTCTTCATCCTTCCAGCTCCATTCCTGAATCTCTAAGATAGGATTTTCCCCAGATCTTTTGGCATGTGGCTGTATTTACTGAGAGCTGGGGGCCATGTGAAGACCGGTGCAGTAAGCCCTGTGAGTGTTAAGCTGACAAATGATACAAGTCCCTGGCAGGGAATTTTAAGTGCCAAGGGTGTTTTGCATTAGCCTCTAGAAGCTCCTGAGAGCTGGGAGCCATTTTGTTGTAAGCCCATCTTGCTACTGGGCTGCATGGCTACCTTTCTCTGTGTGCTGGTCGCCTTACCTGTAAAGTGGGGTACTTGTATTTGACTGCTCTAAAGACTGCAGAATCTACTAATGGGAAGCGGTGGGCAAAAGTGAGGTGGCAGTTTTGTTGTAACTGTAGCCATAATGTGATGGTAACATCTGGCCTCCCCCATTAGTTGATTAATTCTTATTTTTTCATAAAGTATGTTCAGCAGCTCATGGCTGCAGCTGGGACAAGGTTCAGTCCTATCTGATTCTTTTAAGTTGCAAGATATCCAGGGGTGTTTCTCCTCACAGTGTTTCATGAGGAGGTATACAGGATTGTGAATAGCCTTGTGAATCAGTAATGATCTCTGCAATAAAGTGGTTGGCGGGTTGGCATCTACATGCCTTCACACGTGTGGTCTCTGGGGTACAGGGCATACATGTGACTCCCTCAAACTTCCTTACACAGCATGGTACAGGAACCGTGGGCTGTTCCAACATCCCCTGGGGATCCTGGAGGGAGAGGGGGTGTGAGGCGCAAGAGAGTTCTCATAATGAACGCTGCTCATTTTATGAAGGCTTCTAGTGATAGGGAAGAGTTCCTAGCAGAGGATTTCCATTTAGCAGAGAGATGAGATGTTCCTGCACCAGTCTCTCTGCACTGCAATCTGTACAGGTTTTCATCTGCAGTACAAACTGGAATGACATCTCACCCTACTGCCATCTCCTGCTCTCATCTTTCAGATGGGGCATCCTCTTCTCCCACCCACGGGACTTCACCCCAGTCTGCACCACAGAGCTTGGCCGGGCGGCGAAGCTGGCGCCTGAGTTCACCAAGCGCAATGTGAAGATGATCGCCCTCTCCATTGACAGTGTCCAAGACCACCTCTCCTGGAGCAAGGTATGGGCCATGGGGAGGCGCAAGGGGAGCTTGCGCTGCTACCTTGCTCTGAAGGCCAGAAGAAAAGCCCACACAGAGCAAAGCACAGGCGTAGGACTATATATCCATTGAGGATAATGTTACAAGACACTGGAATCTTAAAGCATGTAGGATAGGAGGTGTTAAAATGTAGAGCAGAAGCAGGAAGGTCTGCTCCATCTTCATGGTGCACTCCACAAAGTCCAGAGCACTGTATGTACTAGCACTTTGAAAGAAGAGGAAGGCAGTGTTACGGCTCTGCTGCCAACACCCAAAAAGTTCTGTAAATGAACTGGCAATCTTCAAAGGGTGCAGTTCATGCCCATGCAGGAAAAAGAAGACAGAGAACAAACAAGGGCATGTTAAACATAAAACCACAAATAGGATTGTATTAAATATAAAACCATCATAAGGGACTATTAAAAAAAAAAAAAGGGAACAAAGTAGCTTGCTGAAAGAACATAAAAGGAACTTCAAATGCAACCTTAGCAGTGGTGTGCTGCCAAAGAGTATGACTCCAGGGCTCATAGGTAGGGGTGTAAAATGATCATTTCAGACAGATGTGGCCAGATTGTAAAAATCCCTGGGCGAATTACTTGCCTCTTAAACTTGGGAATGTTCTCATACATTTTCCAGAGGTGAGACGTGTGCAATAAGAGGTAGTAAAGGTAAGAAATTTCCATGCTCAAATGTTGTTTCGTGTCTGACTGGCTTTAGAAATTAGCTAATCGCCTTATTGCTTAAATTGACCTTCATACCTTAGTGGTTCGTGGCTGATGTCCCACCAAACATCAGAAGGGCTTGGGAAAAACAGTGTACAAGTACCACATCAGCTAGTGAAGTTTCTGCACTGGTCAAAGTGGCTGAAACTACCAGTCAAACTAGCAGATAACATTTCCTTAAATACAATGGAAAGTTTGGGTTTTGCTTTTGTAAGGTAGTCTCATCTCCTGGTTGGCTAGAGCCCTTTGAAGAACTACAGGTTATTGCTGACTTTTACAAAGTTCATGAATTTCTGAGATTTTCAAAGACATCAGCTTTGTGAAGAGCAGGCTCCTTTCTGCAGAGAGACAGGAGAAAGTGATAGATTGTGCCAAAGGAGGGAAGTGGTGAGCTCCCTTCAGGGTCTGCAGGGATGTGTGGGGTTCAGCACACTCAGGTGATTTAGAAGAGAGATGAACCACAAGCTGACTTTGCTGATGCTATGGAACTATTCAGCACAACCTCAGGTCAAAACAGAAGTTGCACAACAGTTGCATCAGTCGTGATGCTCACTGATGGGAGGCAGAGTAGTGCGTTTGGAAAACCTTCCAGAATGAATATGGAGAAAGGCCGAGGGCAGTGATCCAAGCTGCAGTGAGCTTTCTGTCAGGCTGGGAGAGGCCTCAGAGACAGTAGTTTGGAAATGTCATTTCAGCACCTGTCAAAAAGCAAACCATGAAGGTCCTTCAGAGCAAGATCCAATTGGTGAGGGCAAATCCATAGCAGACTGGAGTCTTCCGTGCAGCCTGTGTTTTAAGTTCCCCCTCTTATCCCCCAGGCTACAGGGGAACAAGAAAAGGTGCAGAGAAGGAACAAAGCTGCCTGCAGATTTGGGCAGGCTTGCTTCAGTGCAGAGCAACTGGGGCTCTTTGGCCTGGGAACAGGAAGACATGTCAGGCTGTGATATCACGAGTGGAGCGAAGAGCAAAGCACGCAAGGGGCAATGAACACAGCGCCTTGGAGGGCACAAGAGAGGACAGAGATGTGATTGCTCTGCTCTTCGACCTTGCCTATATGTGTGATACTTTTCCTTTGTCCATGACAAAGCAGGGAAGAACTTCAGATAATGCAAAGAGCTGAACTAGGAAGCCAGTTGTTAAGGGCTACCAGAGAGGTGCCTAGCCATGGGGGGAAAAAAAGATTAACAGAGATACCAAGCCTTGGCAGAAGCTGCTTGTCTAGACAAAAGCAGTCTGCATTAAATGCTAGATTGGCATCTAGAAACTGCAGTTTCCTTCACTAAATCTTAATTTAGAGAGAAGTCCTAAAAGCAAGCAAAACTTTGGGCAGTGAGACTCCTCTGTGCAATGTTCCTTTACATACCTTTCTCTTTGGATGAGGCTCACAGCCATACTAAAAGGATGAAGCTGTTTTTATCTGGACCACAGCCTGTGAGGAGGCAAGTAGGCAGGATAAGCAGGCTTTAGAAATCCTGTCTAAAACAAGAAAGAAACTTCTGCTTGCTTTGCTGCTGAATTTCTGTGAGCAGATGGGGCCTGGAAAGGTGGGACCAGAGTATAGCAAATAATTCTCATGTCGCTTTGCTGAGCTCTGCTTTCCCAGACAAAGATGTCACTGCTGTTCTTAGCCATTCCTAGTCAAGACCCAGAGACTTGAACTTCAGAACAAAGCTGTAGTTGGACTGGGGACTGATCCCACTCTCCTGCTTCCCAGACTGTGCACTGCTGCTCCAAGGGTTGGCTGAATACATGAGTTCCTGAAGCAGCGTTGACTGGCACGTGCTGTGCATGTCAGAGAAGGTTTCAGTGCTCTCTTTGGCCACTGATTCTTTTGCCTTGGCGAGTCAGGGTGAATAACTCACTCCAATGATGTCTGGTTTCAGCTAAGACTCTGGAAAGAAAAATAGTTCATAGGGAAGTGAGCAAGTTTTGGGTGTCTTATTGCAAAATAAGGGTGAGGTTCGGGAAGCTATTTGAACAGAGGTCCCCAGGTCATGAAATTACGTGCATTTTGGAATGAGTTACAGTCCACAGGATTTGGATATTGTTTCTCAGAAGCTCTGTTCTTCTTCCATCCACTACTCTGAAGAGGCAGGGGGATGTGTCTGTCTGACCTTCATCTGCAGCTTCCTGCAACTCTGGGGGACATTCAGAAGCATTTTGCCTGGGCTGGCCTCCCTGGCTTTCCTTCCCTGCTCTGGTTTGACCAGGAAGGTCTGCAGGAGAACAGAACCAATTTCTTCCTTCCAAGGCAGGCCTGACCACAACCCAGCTGAGATAAAACAGACTTTTTGCAGTGCAGTGCTAATTCAGGAAGCCCTGGGGAGAAAATGGGTGAAGAGAAAAGCTGGAAAGGAAACATCTTGCCACGTGTGCACCGCTTGACCTGCTTGCAGCATCCTGAGCAGCTGGGGCAGGGTTAAAGCCACTTACATCACCACCATCAGCCTAGGAGGGCTGAGGAGTGGTGCTCTTGCTGCCTCTGGTATGCTCTGAGCAGCAGTGGGCAGTGCCAAGGGGCAACATTTCCAACCCTGCCCTCCCTAAATTCCCTATGAACAGGATGCAGCCTGTTTGCCCACATTCAGGGCCTGGGGAAGTCAGAGAGACTCACGCATTCAAATTATCAGCTCAGCTGATAACGCACCACAGTGATGTGTGGGAGGCTTGTGTCAGCACTGGAGTCAGTTTTGTGCCCTTGTAGCATAAAGAGGAGGGAAGGAACAGGCAGCTCTGTTCTGGGGCAGAAACCTTGGATTAAACTTGCTTTAATGCTGGCAACTGCTCTGCTTGTGCTGCCTTGAGCAGGCTCCTCCCAGTTCTGCTGTCGCTCAGCATGGCCCATAAAGGTAGCACCACAAACTGTAAGGGTAACTTGCTTTGGCCAAGTCCAGACCACATTCAGAGATGCTCAAAATACAGGTTCCCTGTCAAGCATGTCAAGTTTGGATGAGCAAACGGGGCAACCATGTCACCATGGTGACAAGGGAGAGCCTGCACAGCTGTGGAAGGGGGTGGTTTTCTCTTGTCCCAGCTGTGGTTCAGAAAGGAGTGGGCAGTGTCCCAGCACCTGCTTGCAGACTTCCACTCTGTTTTCACAAGCCTTTATTTAAGTAAGCTCAGAGCTGAATGGAGCTGCTCCCTTGCACAAGACCCATGAAGTGTTTGACACTTGACCATTGTGAGCTGTAGAGCTGCTGGTTTGCTCTGCCACCAGAGAAGCTGTTCCTTAAGAGAGCAGTCCAGTTCAGGTGTGACACCAATACGTCTGTCAGTAGTGCTAAATCACTTACTGGGAAAAGGTTGGAAGAAGGACATCTCTGTTCTCAAGGAAAAGTGGGTAAATCTTCCTGCATCACCAGCACGGGCAGGACTTCCATGTTTCTCCATACCCATGGCCTGGGCAAAGCAGCTGGGCAATGGCAGGCCCAGAGGACAGAGAGAGACCTTGGGGCCAAGCAAGGCACAAGCTCCTGTAGAGCAGCTGCTGGACGTGTTTCTGCATGGCCCCTTTGCAGAAGCTTGCCCCACACATGTAAAGCTTGTGTGGAGGTCTCCCTCCTTGGTCTTTTGTTCCCATGGTGGTACCTACAACAGGGAGCATGAGCGTGTGATGGTTTTGTCTCTGCAGGACATCAATGCGTACAATGGGGAACAACCCGAGGAGAAACTCCCCTTCCCAATAATTGCTGATGCAAACCGGGAACTTGCCATCAAGCTGGGCATGCTGGACCCAGATGAGCGGGACAAGGATGGCATGCCCCTGACTGCTCGTGTGGTGAGTACCTGGCTTTGGAGCAGACCTCTGAGCACGAGGCATTGCCTGCCATCCCGTCCTCTGTCCATGGGGCTGGGCCTGAAGATGGGAGCAGCTTACCTGGATGGATGTGACCATCTTCAGGAACTAGGTTGACTTCCTTGGCCTAGATCCATGGGTTGGGCTGCAGGAAGAGGCTGGTGCTATGGTAGCCTGCTGGCAACAGCTCCATCTTGCTGTTGTTGTCAGCTTATCCTGGTTACGCCTGTCCTAAGACAGAGTGGACAAAAGTGCTTAATCTGCTGGACTTTCCCTCTCCCCACCTGTGCTAGCATTAGAAATACACAATTCAAGGGGAAGAAACATTGCAAGTAGCAAAACAAGCTGGCATTGGAAACAGGAACTCCCAGAGCAAACACTGTGTTCTCTGTGCCTGGGTGTTACTTGTTGCTCTAGGAGGTCCCCATCGTAACATCTCTGCTGTCCCAACACCTCCCAGGAAAAGGAGGAGCAGCAGAGCTGAGCAGGTCCAGCAGTTCAGTTGGACAAATATCTTCTCCCCAGCCCCTGACCCTGTCTCTTTCTGCTTAGGTGTTTGTTTTTGGCCCGGATAAGAAGTTGAAACTCTCCATCCTGTACCCAGCCACCACTGGGAGAAACTTTGATGAGATCCTGAGAGTGGTGGACTCCCTGCAGCTGACGGCGTACAAGAAGGTTGCTACCCCTGTGGACTGGAAGGTGAGGAAGGGAGCAAAGTTCACAGCTGGGCATGGAAAACATGTGTTGAAACATCAACCAGCCTCCCTTGGAGGAGGACCCATGGGGCAGGGAAAGCTGCTGAGGTCCTGGAATATAAGTTAGATCCCAGCCCAGGCCCCAGGGCTGTTGCAGTCCCAAGTCAGCAATAAGAACATCCCTTCCCTGCCCTTGGTCCCTAGTGTCAGCAAATAGTGGACTTGGCCCTTCTGGCTATCAGCTTTGGGCCAAAGCAGGTCCTGCCCTCATTGTCTGTGATAAGGAAGGACATTACCAGTTGTCAGTGTGCCAAAGTCCACTCAAAGCCAGCAAAGCAGCAAACATAGGGCACCCCTCCTTGGGCTGGCTTGCTGCACTTCTGCTTTTGAGCCAGCAAGGGCCAGTATGGGCATGGCCCAACTGTGCCCAGCACGTATACAGCCAAGTCCTCTCCTTATGGAAAATTACTAGTTGAATTTGCTTAGTTGTGGCCATATCTGCCCAATAGCATTATTTAGAACTCCCAAGAAAACAGTTTGGGCAGGCAAGATAAGGCAGGAACAAGCAGCGCAGTCTGGCTGCTTTAGCTACCCAGTGTTTCCTCAGCCCAGCAGAGCTGTTCAGCCCCTGGGCCTTTCCTGACACTGGCTTTGATAGCTGTTACTGGGGAAGCCTGCCTGTCTGGAGCCAGAGGACACACTGCTGCTGTTACAGGGTCCCCTGGAGAAATCATCCTGTGTTATGAGGCAGGACCAGGCTCCCAAAGCGTTGCTCCAGACACCTGCTCTGTCTGGGCAGGAAGACCCCATAGGTACAAGCCTCGGAGGCTGAGTAACTCAGGGTATCAGTGCATCTCATTGTGCCTCTCCACCCCTCATCTCCAGTATCCACGTGCTATCTGTGCTGCCTCCTGCATCCTAGAGATGCCCAAACCCCTCTTTTACTCCCTGTTCCCATGGGAGTGCTGTGGGGAAGAGCTGGTCTGTGGGATCCCATTTGCACAGCTGGCTGTCAAAGGGGGGCGTCCCTTTGACAACTCCCACATCTCCTGGTGTAGCTCCCACTCAGTCGTCACTACCAGCTCCAGGCAGAGCTGCAAGGGATGTGCCTGGGGCACTGGGGCTGAGTGTTCACAGGGAGGCAGTGTCACCTGCCAGGGATGTCACCTGCATCCAAGCCTGCCAGCTCCTCTGCCACTCTCACAGTTCCCATTTGCTCCCCAGCCTGGTGACAGTGTCATGGTCGTGCCCACCTTACCTGACGAGGAAGCCAAGAAGCTCTTTCCCAAAGGAGTCTTCACAAAGGACCTCCCATCGGGCAAGAAGTACCTGCGTTACACCCCGCAGCCAGAGTGAGCACGCCTGCCCATCCATCCTGCTGGGCTGCAGGTTGTGTGGCATCAGGAGCGTTCCCTGTGGCCACCTCCTGCCTCCCTGACACCGCAGGATCAGCAGCCTGTCACACTGTACTGTCACACTGACGGTACATCACAATACTAAACCAATCCTCCCCATCCCCTTCATCCCCCACATCCCCTCAGAATTAAAACCCTGGGTATTTTCTTGTCCTGCATCAGCCCCACAAGGAGGAGGTTAGCAGACTGTTGGGGGCTCCAGAGCTTGTGCTGTGGAGTCTCCTGTTTGGCACCAGCTGAGCTTTTCCTGGAGGCATGGTGAGAAGCGTGGTGTCAGCAGCCAGGCCCTGGAGGAGTGTCCTGCTGGCTTCACGCACCTCTCATCAGGAGCCCATCTGGGGCTCAAAACTGTTCTGTGCCTTTTGGAGCTACTATCACTAACACGTTACCACCTTTGTCTGGTTCCGTGGGTATGGGAGGAGCTGCAGAGCCAAGTCTCTCACTTCTTACTGCTTTCTCATCTCTTGCTGGAAGTTGATTGCTTTCAGGCTTTATGGAAGAGGGAATAGAGCAAATAAACTGATCTTCAGTACTACCTGCAGTATCCCTCGTCTGCCTCTGCTGGTGTCCACAGCACCCTGCACCACTTACCTTGTTCCCTGGGCTGTGCAGCTGGGATGTGTGCCCATGCTCAGGGCGGGGTGGCAGTAGCACAGATTGCCCTTGGGTTTGCTCTGTAAATACGGCACTCTAGAAGCACAGATTCTCTGAAGTGGTGTGCCCTGAGACAAGGCAGCAGGGGCCAGGGCAGCCACCATATTGTTGATTTGCAGCAGCACCTTGGTGGTGGGAAGGAGGAAACATCTGCTTGGGGAACATGCTTCAACCTGGCCTGCTGTTAGCTGTGGTGGGGGCAGCCCTGCCATGCTTCCCAGGATGCAAGCAGGCATGATACAAGCTGTGTGAACTCCTCCCTGCTCTCCCACACCTACACCTCAGGGTTCTGAAAAGATGAGCAACGTTTTAATATAATGCTAGGAAAGAAACACGCTCAGTGAGTAGCCTGTGGGCTGTCTGCCAGCATCTCGCAGTGCCCAGTGCAATTAACAACACTCAAAACGAGCAGCTGCTAATGAAAGCAGCTGGTTTAGGGCAAAAATGCCCCCTACAGCAAGCAGGGACTAGAAGAGTTGACGGTCACGATAAGCAACATGTTGGGATGCAGTGAGCTCCCCTCCAGCATCCCAGAGGGCTTAATTCTGGGGCAGCTCCCACACCCGCCTGGGATGTGGCCCATCAGTCCTCAGGCAATGTCCAGAGCCACTGGCTTCTCCCAGTGCCTATCACTGTCCTCCTCAATCCTGGTGTGCAGGCTGACATATTTCCCAAACAAGGGCTGTGGTTCAGAGACCTCCCTCTGACATTATGTTTAAAAAAAAATAATAAAAAAAAAGCATATATTAATATTTAATTGCCTCCAGGAATCATACAGTGAATATTTATATTTTTCCCCAAATGACTTTTAAATGAACCTTCATTATGAAAATCTGCATTATCCTCATGTATTATTTTTACTGCAAGAAGAACAGCCCTCATCTTTTTTGACTCTTGTTCCCCCTATTTCACTCTGCACTAAACTGGAGGGAGATCTGCAATTACAAAGGGAAAAAAACCCTCCCTTTTCCCTGTAGCTTTTCCAGCTTTATCAAGCTTGGCAGCTTCCCTACAGTCAGGCTGCATGTGCCCCTGGGTTTCTTACTGGTCCCTCAGCACAAAGACCTGGCCTTATCTGGTTTCCTAAGGGAAAATGGGCTGCCAGCCCACCCACTCTGGAGTTTTCTAGCTGACTGCCCAGTTGTTTAGAAGCTTGAGGACACGGCACCACAGCAAGCTTTGTGCAAACAGTCTGCTCTGAGCATCCCCAGGAAAGGGGCACTGCTGGGTGAGCACAACCTCTCTGGGACACCAGTGAAGCCTCCTGCAAGTCGGACAAAGGGAAATGAGTCCTGTCACCAGACCAGGGCCCTTAAAACCAGCCGAGGCAGCTGCTTGTCCCACCACAGAGCCAGGCAGGGGCTGGTGACCAGGAGCCCATGAATTCTTGCCCGCTCCCCTGCACCACTGTGACCCCAGAGATACAAGCCATCTAGATGGACTCAAGCAAACACAGGGTTTGGTTCCAGTACAGCTCGAGTGGTTTTCTTTTAATCCCAGAGAAGTGAAATGCAACATTTGTTCGAGTTGGTAACAACATCCAGAGACAGAAGTCCAAGCCCCCTACTCAGTAGAGTCATTTGTGTTTAAGGCACTCTGCAAAACCAGCTTTCCTCTTCTCCTCCTGATTTTCTCCACGCGGCAGCAGAATACCTGGTTTGGTCTTTTCTCTGTAGCGACACCCACACGTCACGGCTCTTCTCACCATCTCCAGAAACTGGCAACAGCAGCTCCAGCAGGAGCCGAATGGAGAAACCCCAGGAGGCCAGGTCAATAAATATAGACGGGCACGGGAGGGAGCACAGTGCCTGGGGAGGGGGTACAGGGGCTTCGAGCTTCTGTGGGAAGGGGACAGGCACCAACGGGATTCCCCTTCCTTTCTCCCATCCAGCTCCAAAAGGGGAGGAGAGTGCAGGGGCCCGCAAGCATCTC
>VZRU01007091.1:9476-22437 GCA_013398155.1 Pedionomus torquatus | reverse complement strand
CGCTGGGTTTTCCGGATGCGTTTGCGGCTCGGGGGGACATTAGGAAACGTCTCCTCTTTTAAAGTTTAACTTGGTACCGCCGCCGGCGTGCCTGGGGTGACCGTCCTGGGGTTGTCCCTGCTCTTGGACAGGGCTTGTCCAAACAAAGCCACCTTGGCCTTACCCTCTCCCCAGCTTGGAGNNNTGGCCTTACCCTCTCGCCAGCTTGGGAAATAGCGGGGATGGAAGAGTGGGGCTGGGGGTGTGGGGCACAGCCACCTCTGAGGACACCCAGCCCTCAAATTCCTGATGCAAACCACCCTGTCTGTTCAGAATCACTTATATTTTTTTCCCCCTCCTCTTGCTTCACACCCAACAGCAGCTTCTGAGGTCCAGGGGAGCCTCCTCCAGCCCTGGGGAAGGTGACCAGGGGGTGTTTTTCTCTTTCAGAGGATTTACTACCTCTCCCTGGAGTTCTACATGGGGCGGACGCTGCAGAACACCATGATCAACCTGGGGCTACAGAACGCCTGCGATGAAGCCATCTACCAGGTGAGCACCTCGGGGCTTGGTGTGGAACCAGACCGAGAAGGCTCTGTACTCTCCGGCTCCTGGAGATGTCAGTGTCTCACCACGCTGCCTGTAAACCACTCCCTGAGCTGCAGGTGATGCCTGAGCCCAAAAATGTTGCTCTAGAACCTGCTTTTGAAAGGCCTGGGGCCACAGCTTGGTGGCTCTGTGCTGAGGGATGTAGCACCGGTGAGACAGAAGGTCATAGAGTGGTTTGGGTTGGAAGGGACCTTCAAGATCATCCAGTTCCATCCCCCTGCCCTGGGCAGGGACACCTCCCACCACACCAGGTTGCTCCAAGCCCCATCCAGCCTGGCCTTGAACCCCTCCAGGGATGGGGCAGCCACAGCTTCTCTGGGTGCAACCTGGGCCAGGGTCTCACCACCCTCACAGCAAAGTTTTTCCCCAGATCTCATCTTAATTTCCCCTCTTTGAGTTTAAAACCCTTCCTCCTCATCCTATCTCTCCACTGACCATTTTTCTTCCTTTTGAATATGTTTGCTTGAAAGCTGCTCTGGTTGTTGTGCAACCGCCTCAGGCACACACATCAGCGATGGTTACAAGGGACGGGAGCACCCAAAGGAGGAAGGAACCACCCCAAAACCCTTGATAACCCGAGTGCCAACCACTGCCAGCACCGGGCTGGGCTTGAGTTACACCAAGGTTTTAATTCCCTGTGCCTTTGATGATAGCTACTAACGGCCTCGCACATATACAGCCACGAGCTTCCTCACAGTTTATGGGCTTGACCTCGGTTGATGAGAAGGTCAACACAAGCCAGCAATATGCACTGGCAGTCTAGAAAAGCCACCAACATCATGGGCTGCATTGCTAGGAGGGCAGTGGATGGGGAATCTGTCCCTCTGCTCTGTTCTGGGGACACACAGACACACACACCCCAATAGTGCCACCTCCAGCTCTGGGGCAACCAACGGCAGAAGGACATGGACCTGCTGGAGAGAGGCCAGAAGAGGCCATGGAGATGCTGGGAGGGCTGGTGCCCCTCTGCTGGGAGGACAGGCTGAAGGAGTTGGGGGGGTTCACCCTGGAGAAGAGAAGGCTCCAGGGAGACCTTAGAGCCCCTTCCAGTCCCCCAAGGGGCTCCTGGAGAGATGGGGAGGGACTCTTGTTGAGGGAGGGGAGCCGTAGGATGAGGTAGAATGGTTTTAAGCTGAAAGAGGGGAGACTGAGATGAGATCTGGGGAAGAACCTCTTTGCTGTGAGGGTGGTGAGGCCCTGGCCCAGGTTGCCCAGAGAAGCTGTGGCTGCCCCATCCCTGGAGGGGTTCAAGGCCAGGCTGGATGGGGCTTGGAGCAACCTGGTGTGGTGGGAGGTGTCCCTGCCCAGGGCAGGGGGGTTGAAACGAGATGATCTTTAAGGTCCCTTCTAAACCCAACCGTTCCATGGTTCTAAGGTCACGTGTGTCCCTTGTAAAGGCTGGTGGAACACCTTGGGCAGCAGAGCTGGTCCCTGTCGTACTGTGGAGGGGGGGAGGGAAGGGTGGCTTTGTGTGCAGATCACCATGTTCCACATGCAGGGATGGGTCTTGCAGGCCTGGGTGCCTTTCCACCCTTCCTGGAGCTCACCTGCATGGGGGGACAGCAGCGGTGGGTGCTGGGCATCACCCAGGGGTGGGGTGCGTGCCAGACCCTCCAGCCCATCACTTTCTCCTTCTCATTTGTAGCTTGGGCTGGACATGGAGGAGCTGGAGGAAATTGAGGAGGATGCTGGTCTGGGCAATGGTGGTCTCGGCAGGCTTGCTGGTGAGTGAGGGCCCCCCCAGAATGGTGTCAGTGCCCCAGTGGTGGGGCACAGCCCCAGAGCCTTTACATCCACTGTGGGGGTACCTAACCCCGGGGAGGGAGGTTTATTGCTCCAGCTTTTGCTGCAGGAGAGGCACTGGGTGGCCAACGAGTGGCCCTAGCTGCTTGCAGCCATCAGCTCTCCACGAGGAGGAGTTCCTGGGGTCTTCTGGCCTCCTGGGGTCTTCTGGCCTCCTGGGGAAGTGCAGCCCCCTGCTCTCCCGTCTCTCCACAGCCTGCTTCCTCGACTCGATGGCGACGCTGGGGCTGGCAGCCTACGGCTACGGCATCCGTTACGAGTACGGCATCTTCAACCAGAAGATCCGGGATGGGTGGCAGGTACAGACAGAGGCCCGTGGCCCTCTTCTTTTACCCTGGTACAGCCCAAGCCCTGGGTCAGGACTTCCCCTTCAGTTGGGGAAAGATCCAGGGTGTATGGACACCCTCCCTTCACTTGGAGAGCCCTGGAGGCAGAGCTGGTGCCATAATAGTTAACACTTGTCAGATGTTTTGTGGAACAAGTTTAACTTCTTCAACTGGTGTGAGCACAAAGATTGAATATTAGGAAGAAATTCCTTCCTGTGAGGGTGGTGAGACCCTGGCCCAGGTTGCCCAGAGAAGCTGTGGCTGCCCCATCCCTGGAGGGGTTCAAGGCCAGGCTGGATGGGGCTTGGAGCAACCTGGTGTGGTGGGAGGTGTCCCTGCCCAGGGCAGGGGGGTTGGAACTGGATGATCTTTAAGGTTCAGTCCAACTCTAACCATTCTATGATCCTTCCCCATGGTGGAGAAGCTTGTCCTGCATCCCAGCTGGCTCTGGCGTGTGGGGCCTGGGGATCAGTCACCCTTCCTCATGGGGCTGCCTGCCCATGTTGTGTCCCTGCTCCTGGCCAAGTGGGGATGGTTTCATTGAGGTGGTTTGGGAATGGTGGGGTGGAAAGGTCTGAGGAGGTCAGAGCCAGCCCCCCAGCCTGGCTTCTGCTGCTGGACACCGGGCTTTGAGGGGAGAAGGAGCAGTTTGGGAAATGGAATGGAAAATGTGGTGTGTGTTGGCAAAACCCCTGGTGGGAGACCCCCCCACAAAACACCCAGAGGGACCCTATGAGCATCTCCCAAAAGCTGTATCTACAACCAGCGCTTGAAATAGCACACAGCGGCCAAGGATTGCCAACGGGGCCCCTCTCCCCTGGCCCTTGCACGGTGTCCCTGCCACCCAGAGCTCTGACCTGGCCCTGCCAAAGGGGACACTGAACCCGAGCTGTCCCCTGTAACAGCCCTACTGGGACAGGGAAGGAGCCCGCTTCGTTAGCTGGCCTGCAGGCTGAGGTCAAAACTCTGATTTAAGGGACATCCCCACCTCCTTGCCCTCATCCATCACCCCCTGGCAGCGACACCCTGGGATTTGAGGTGGTCGGGGCAGAGCCCTGTCTTCAGTCTCACCCAATAGTACTGAAATCCAGGTTTAGGACAGACAGGCTCCAAAACATCATCCCCTTTACCACGGGCAGCCAGAGCCTTTCCCATCCATCCTCCACGTGGCACAACCCAGGGAGGTCCCCGGGGTTGGGTGGCCCGTCACCACTCTCCATCCCTCTCTCCGGCAGGTGGAAGAAGCTGATGACTGGCTCCGGCATGGCAACCCCTGGGAGAAAGCCCGTCCCGAGTACATGCTGCCCGTCCACTTCTACGGCCGGGTGGAACACTCTCCCACCGGTGCCAAGTGGGTCGACACCCAGGTATGGGCTGGCATGAAGGGAAACCTTCCCTCCCCCTTGTGGAGCTTGTCTCATCACCTGGGGGGGCTCTCGGTGGGGCAGAGACCCAGGCATGGGTCCTGCCAGCATCCCTGCTGGGGAAGGTTGCACTGGGGTGGAAGAGGCAGCGGTGGAGTCAACTGAGGAGATGAACATAAGGGTGAGGGACGTGGATATGGAGGTTCAGTCAGCCTCTGAAACTGTTGACTGCCAGGGTGGTGAGACCCTGGCCCAGGTTGCCCAGAGAAGCTGTGGCTGCCCCATCCCTGGAGGGGTTCAAGGCCAGGCTGGATGGGGCTTGGAGCAACCTGGTGTGGTGGGAAGTGTCCCTGCCCAGGGCAGGGGGCTTGGAACTGGGTGATCTTTAAGGTCCCTTCCAACCCAAACCCATGATTCTATACCTCAAAGCACCCCCAGCAGGTCTGCATTCAATGCACAGCCTGGCACAACAGTTTAATTTAAGCTTCTCCTGACCCTCGCAACCTTATCTCCATCCCTTGAGAGCTCCTGGTGAACGCCAGCATCAGGCAAACCTGGGGGAGCTGGGGTGTCCTAGGGGCTAGAGGGGGTATCAAGAGTGTCACCCTATGAAGGTGGATGCACCCCGGAGCTGGCTTCTGCGGGAGGGTCTGTGGGATGGCGGAGGGGACGTGGAGGGACACCAGCTGGGGGCACAGCCTGGCTCCGGCTGCCCTGCCGATGTCCTAGGTGGTGCTGGCGCTGCCCTATGACACCCCCGTGCCTGGGTACATGAACAACACCGTCAACACCATGCGCCTGTGGTCGGCCCGGGCACCCAACGACTTCAACCTGCGGGACTGTAAGTGGGTGCTGGCGGGGTGTGACATGGGATGGGGCAGAGGAGGATGTCCCACACCCACCTTATCTCTCTCTTCTTCTCCCCAGTCAACGTCGGAGACTACATCCAAGCTGTACTGGACAGAAACCTGGCAGAGAACATATCCCGTGTCCTCTACCCCAACGACAACGTAAGTCATGATGCCAAGGGGAGGTGTCCCCATTTTAGGGATGGCTAAAGGTTGAGCAGCTGGGGTGCAAAGAGGGGCAGCCCCTCACAGTGGGACACTTCAGAGGTGCTTTTAGTTGTGTTTCAAGCCACCTGAGGTGCTTGGATGAGTGTTGCTGCTTCCTGCCAGGGCTACAGCAGAGATGAGTCCCTTTTTGGGCAAATTCATGCTCAGCACGGTAAGGGGAAGGAGTGGAGCAGAATACATCCCACTGCAGAAATGTTCCTTGAGTCTCTCAAAGCAGAACATGAAGGCAAAGGGTTGCACGCTGCTGGCATTTCCTTGCTGGTCCCTTGTAGCCCCAGGCCAGGAGTTTGTGCCTCAAATTGCCTCTTTCACCCCAAACCTCTCAGTGTCAGTGTCCATGCCGTGCCACGAGCTGGCTGGCACAGAGGTGCCATGGGATGTACAGCACTTCCCCGGCCACAAAACAAGCTGTGGAGCAGGGGCAGAAGGAGAGAGGCAGCTCTCCTCACTCTGCAACCTGTTTTGGGGTTGGTTTTTTTTTTTTTTCCCTGTCTAATCATACCCCAGCTGGTGAGAAGAGCTTGAGTGCACCACGGCTCTGGCAGTGAGGTTGTCTCCTACATGATCCTCCTGGTAGACCAGTGGGTTGATGCATTGTGCTGCCTTAACAGGGTGGGGTGGAGTTAATTCTTGTCTTAGAAATACTGTTACCATCCCTTCCCATTGCCCTGGTACCTTTCCTCGCCGCTGATATGGTCAAACCAGGGAGAAAGGGTTTAGATGGTGCTGGGAGCAAGGGAGGAGGTGGGATTTAAACCTCTGTTGGTACCAGCACATCTCAAACACTGGTACTGGAGTCTGGAAAGGGAGGAGCAAGTCCCCACCTGGAGTACTGTGTCCAGCTTTGGAGGATCTCAGCACAGGAAAGACATGGACCAGTTGGAATGAGTCCAGCAGAGGGCCATGAGGATGCTCAGAGGGCTGGAGCAGCTCTGCTATTAAGACGGGCTGAGAGAATTGGGGGCTTCAGCCTGGAGAAGAGAAGGCTCCAGGGAGACCTTCTAGCAGCCTTCCAGGATCTGAAGGGAGCTCCAGGAGAGCTGGAGAGGGACTCTTTTATCAGGGAGTGGAGTGACAGGACAAGGGGTAATGGGCTCAAACTGGAAGAGGGGAGATTTAGATTGGATATTAGGAAGAACTTCTTTGCTGTGAGGGTGGTGAGACCCTGGAAGAGGTTGTCCCAGAGAAGCTGTGGCTGCCCCATCCCTGGAGGGGTTCAAGGCCAGGCTGGATGGGGCTTGGAGCAACCTGGTGTGGTGGGAGGTGTCCCTGCCCAGGGCAGTGGGGTTGGAACTGGATGATCTTGAAGGTCCCTTCTAACTCTCACCATTCTATGATTCGAAGATGTTGGAGTTGGGGCTGGTGGAAGCACTAGGAGCTCGCACCCTGCCATGCGGTAGATGGATTCCCACCCAGGCAGCGTGGTGTGACCCTGCAGTATCTTGCTTCTCTTCCTGCTCACAGTTCTTTGAGGGGAAGGAGTTGCGGCTGAAGCAGGAATACTTTGTCGTGGCTGCCACCCTCCAGGACATCATACGCCGCTTCAAAGCGTCCAAATTCGGGAGCACAGACAGTGTCCGAACCGTCTTTGATTCCTTCCCTGACCAGGTATGAGCTGAAGTTGCTCTGACATGTGCCTTGCAGCTCTTTTTGATGCCTCCCAGATGTGCACCCAGGGCTGGAGGGATTTTGTGGACCCTCCATGGGTGCCTCTGCTCAGCTGGCTTGAGCAGTGGGATGCCCACATGTCCTCCACGTGTCCCTACATTGCTGCCTCTCCCCACAGGTTGCCATCCAGCTGAATGACACGCACCCTGCCATGGCCATCCCTGAGCTGATGAGGATTTTTGTGGACATTGAGAAGCTGCCGTGGAACAAGGTAGGGAGACCCCACCTGGCCCCTGGGTCCTCTCTACCTTCACCCACAGCGGAGGAGCTGGGGAACTGGTTTAGCAGCTGCTGGTGGCCTTGGGGAGTGATGTGGAGCAGTCAAGTTGAGTTTAACCCATATGGACTTGGAAGAGCTGGCTGTGCTGTGCTGCTGGCCATGGTGGGAGGACTATGTGTGGGTGCTGGCATCCATGCGGTGCTGCCTCCACCCTCACTGCCAGCTCTCCCACCAACAGGCTTGGGACATCACCAAACGGACCTTCGCCTACACCAACCACACGGTGCTTCCCGAAGCCCTGGAGCGCTGGCCAGTGGACCTGGTGGAGAAACTGCTCCCCAGACACCTGCAGATCATCTATGAGATCAACCAGAGACACCTGGATGTAAGTGCCTTGGGGTGGCTCCAGAGAAGGAGACAGGGATGATACATGTCGTGCTGTTGGGATTAGGGGGATGCACAAGCTGATGATGTTGGGTGTGTGAGCGGGTGGTTCTGGCTGCTATTTTGGGAGGTTGGGTCTGTAGGAGAGCACTTCCCACCAGTGTTTCACCATCCCATCGTTAGTGGTGGTTCTAAAGTCATCCCTCATTGCTCCAGGGACTGACCTGTTAGCGTTTCTCTGCTCCCTTAGAGCTGAGTTCAACCTGAAGGATGGAGTTAGGGGTACAAAAGAGGTGGTGGTTTGTCCTCCTGGTCTGGCAGCACAAGGCTTCTACTGACAAGGTCCCGCTGGCCAAGGATGTGCCCACAAACCCCACTCTCTGTGGGGAAGGGCATCTTTTAGAGGGGGCTTACACCCTCCCTCTGGAGTAAAAGCCACTCCTCTGACCAGTGTTGAATGTGCTGGGGACATCACTGTGGCCATGGTGTGGGACATCCCTAAATGCCAGCACCACTCATCATGTCTCTACGCTTGGCAGCACATCGCATCCCTCTTCCCTAATGACGTGGACCGGCTGCGGAGGATGTCCCTGATAGAGGAGGGTGGCACCAAGAGGATTAACATGGCCCACCTCTGCATCGTCGGCTCCCACGCTGTCAACGGCGTGGCGAAGATCCACTCCGAAATAGTCAAGACTCAAGTGTAAGCCCAGGGAGGGAGGCGGTGGTGGATCACCCTTGGCTTGGAAGTGGTGGTGGTGGTGGTGCCGGGCTGGGTGAACCTGAAGCTGTCCCATCCTCATCCTGGCAGCTTTGAGGACTTTGCAGCGCTGGAGCCAGAGAAGTTTCAGAACAAGACCAACGGCATCACCCCACGGCGCTGGCTCCTGCTCTGCAACCCGGGGCTGGCGGAGCTCATCGCAGAGGTAGCGTTGACCTCCAGCCTTTCCCATTGAAGGTGGCCATCCCCATCCCGTGGTCACCATGTGCCTTCTACTCTTGTTCCAGAAAATAGGGGAGGATTATGTGCGGGACCTGAGCCAGCTGACAAAGCTGCACGAGTTTGTGGACGATGATCTCTTCATCCGGGAGGTTGCCAAAGTGAAGCAGGTGAGGGGGGCGGGCAGGGGAAGGGAACACAGGTTGGGGGACAACAGGCCAGAGGGTGATGTGCTACCTGCCCCTTGCTCAGGAGAACAAGGTGAAGTTTGCGCTGTACCTGGAGAAGGAGTACAAGGTGAAGATCAACCCTTCCTCCATGTTTGACGTGCATGTGAAGAGGATCCATGAGTACAAGCGGCAGCTGATGAACTGCCTGCACATCATCACCATGTACAACCGTAAGCCACCATGCTCCTCAAGGAGACAGGCTGTCCTGGGGGTGCAGGAGCATCCCTCTCCCCTGGGGTTGCAGCTAAAACCAAGGGTGACACCATGCTGTTGTCTTCTCAGGCATCAGGAGGGACCCTGCAAAGCTGTTTGTGCCAAGGACAGTGATCATCGGGGGCAAGGTATGTTCATAGAATGGTGTGAGTTGGAAGAGACCTTAACGATCATCTCATTATACCCCCCTGCCACAGGTAGGGACACCTCCCCCAGAGGTTGCTCCAAGCCCCATCCAACCTGGCCTTGAACCCCTCCAGGGATGGGGCAGCCACAGCTTCTCGGGGCAGCATCAGCTGGGTCAGGAGTTTTGGGTGTTTTGGAGGAATCCCTTGAAAATGGCCTAGAGGGTTTAGGTGCAGATGTTCTCATGGGGTTGTCCCCCTAAAGCCCTCTGGGAAGCCCTGAAGCAGCGCTTATTGGCTTCAACCCAGGCAAGGTTCTGCTGCCTATGGGCATACAAGCCCTCAAAAACTTGGTGGTACAACATGTGAGCTGGATGAGAGATGGAATCGGGGCTTGAGAAGATGCTTCCCTGGGCAAGTGGGAGCTGAGTCTTCACCTCTCCCTGGTGCCAGTCCTCTAGGTTCACCCATGGTTTTTTTCCTAGGCTGCCCCAGGATATCACATGGCTAAAATGATTATCAAGCTCATTAATGCTGTGGGTCATGTGGTGAACAACGACCCTGTTGTGGGGAGCAAGCTGAAGGTCATCTTCTTGGAGAACTACAGGGTCTCACTGGCAGAGAAAGGTAGGCCACTTGAGGCATGCTGTGGGAAGGGGTTGTCTGCCCTGTAGATGTCCACCAGCCCATGGCTCCATCACTGCGAGGAGGCAGCAGATCTAATGCTCTTCAGCACAATACAAGCCCAAATCTGGTCACTGTGAACCCCTTGTCTGTGTGCTTTATTGGCAGTTATCCCTGCTACTGACCTGTCAGAGCAGATCTCCACAGCGGGCACCGAAGCATCGGGCACAGGGAACATGAAGTTCATGCTGAATGGGGCTCTGACCATCGGCACCATGGATGGAGCCAACGTGGAAATGGCCGAGGAGGCTGGAGAGGAAAACCTGTTCATCTTTGGCATGAGGGTGGAGGATGTCACTGAGCTGGACAGGGAAGGGTGAGAGCTGGGTATGCCATGGGATTGCTACCATGGGCAGGAGGAGCATCACCATCTCATGCAAACCCTTCCCCAGCAGGTACAATGCCCAGAAGTACTATGACCAGCTCCCTGAGTTGAAGCAAGCCGTTGACCAGATTAGGAGTGGCTTCTTCTCCCCAAACGAGCCTGACCTCTTCAAAGATGTGGTCAACATGCTCTTCCACCACGACCGGTGAGGCCTGGGATGCCATCCATCCCCCCTGGGTTGGGTCTCTCCACCAAACTCTTGGTACCTGTGCACCAGCCATCTGCCTGCTGGCTGATAAGGCCCCATTTTCTGGCCCTAATGTTGTGCATGTGGAAGAGTAATTGATGCTCCACAGGTACAAAAGGCTGCCCAGATACGGCACTCCATGCTTGCCACATTAAAGCCTGGAGTACATTAAGGCCAAATCACATTTGGGTGCAGAGCCCTTTCCTGGTGATAGCTGCTTTTAGGTATCTCAGGGGCTTTCTTGGCCAGAACACTAAGTTGCCCAGGGGTTGGGGAGGTATCTTCCCCAGGAGCTGATGCAGGATGTGTCCTCCTGGGGGCACCTCTCCAGCCCCTGCCACAGCTTCCATGGGCCTTGTATGATCAGGTCTTGGGGAGGATGACTTTCTCTGAAGCATTTGTGTTGGAGGAAGCTGCAGACACTGGTCACCACTGCAGTCCCACCTACGCATTTTTGCCATTGCTGACTCCCTGCTTTCTTCACTGCTGCAGGTTTAAAGTCTTTGCAGACTACGAGGCTTATGTCAAATGCCAGGAGAAGGTCAGCGAGCTGTACCTGGTGAGTACCAGCCTGGGGATGAGGCCAGGGAACTGTGATGGGGCCACAACAGCCCATCCCAGAGGAAGGGTCTGCTGCGGGAGGCTCCTGGCTGTCCTGCTGGAGGAGGTCCCTGGCTGAAAGCTGGTCTCACAGCCAACATAGTACCTGGAGGTGAAAGTCTGGTCACAGCGTCCCACCACTCTCCTTGCAGAACTCCAAGGCATGGACCAAGATGGTCATCAGGAACATCGCGGCGGCCGGCAAGTTCTCCAGTGACCGCACCATCAAGGAGTACGCCCGGGACATCTGGCACGTGGAACCCTCTGACCTGAAGATCCCACCACCCAACGAGCCCCGGGATGCGGTGGAGGACAAGACTCCCAATGGCACGGCGGCGTAAGGGGGGGACGGTGCTGTCACCAGCCAGAGCTGGGGGACACCAGCACATGCGCTGTAAAATTGTCTCTGCTGTCTAGTCTNGGGGGGGCGATTTTTATAACGTAAGTGTCATGTGGAAAACGAAACCACGATGTCCTGCTGCTTGCGTAGGTGCTAAAAATAAAAAGTGCCATTGGAGTCCAAAGGGCATTTCGCTGAAGCCTAAAATTAGGGTCTAACGTTAGGAGGAGGGTGCAGGGGGTGAGATGCTGGGGCTGGGTGTAGGACAGGGTGGGAAGCGGGCGATGCTGAAGCAGGACTTGGGGGTGCAGCTCTCACCAAGCCCAAGGCATCAGGGTCAGGGGGCTGCAGAGTTAAGGGGTGTTTGCAGTCAGGCTCCTGGCATCAATATCTCCCACAGAACACTGTGGGGTTGGAAGGGACCTCTGGAGATTATCTAGTCCAACCCCCTGCCATGGCAGGTCTACCCAGAGCAGGTCCCACAGGAACGTGTCCAGGTGGAGTTTAAATGTCTCCAGAGACACAGACTCCACCACCTCTGGGCAGCCTCTTCCTCTGCCACCTTCAAGGTGAAGAAGTTCCTCCTCATGTTGAGATGGAACTTCTTATGTTCCACTTTGTGCCTGTTATCTCTTGTCTTCTCACTGGGACCACTGAAAAAAGATTGAGCCCATCCTCCTGACACCCACCCTTGAAGTATTTCTAGGTGTTGATCAGATCCCCCCCTCAGCCTTCTCTTCTCCAAAGACCCAAGTCCCTCAGCCTTTCATCCTAAGAGAGATGCTCCAGGCCCCTCATCATCTTGGTGGCCCTCTGCTGTCCCCTCTCCAGCAGTTCCCTGTCCTCCTGGAACTGGGGAGCCCAGAACTGGTCCCAGTGCTCCAGATGGGGCCTCAACCACGTAACCTCCCCCCAGTAACCCGCTATATCCTCAGGCCCAGTGGCCAATTAGAAAGTTTCTCAGTAGTTTTTTATTAGGTACAGCAGTAAATTCAGTGCAAGGAGGGGGTCCGGGGGGGTTGGAAGGAGTGCTTGAGGTTGCTGCATACGGCAGGTGGCATCACTTCATCTTCAAGAAGTCTCTGCAATGAGATGCAATAAATCTTACACTGTATCACTGACCACCCTGTGTTGCTGGAGAGCCTGATTTCTGGTTGCTGGAGGCAGGTCAGAGCTGGGCATGGAGCAAAGCTGCTTCTCTGCACCCAGGGCCACCTCCTCGCCATGGCTCGGGGCAGCGAGGAGAGACTGGAGCTCACAAATTGATGCCAACGAGTGACTATACGGAAGGGAAAGGACCTGTGTGGTTGCAGCAGGGGAGGATGAACCCATGGGAAGAAGAGGTCAAGGCTCATTCTTTGTGTCCTGCCCTCCCCATCCAGCTCTGCAGGGAGACACTTACTTGACCAGCGTGGGCAGCTCCGGGTTGAACGAGATGTAGTCATGGCCCAGACCCAGCTTCTTGGGAAAGGTAATGAACTTCACTTTGGTTTTGTCCTTGTAGGCGTCGCGGGCGGTTTCAAAGAGCTGTCGTGGGGTGGGAGCGTGGTTAGTGGTGCGTGCAGGGGACCCCAAAAGCCGTTCTGGCGCCACTTCAGCCCCCGCCCCCCAAAACAGGCTAAACCGGTGCCCACACCCCAATTAAAGTGCACATGGAGGTGATGGTGGTCCCTACCTTGCGACCCAGGTGCGGAGGCAGCACGGTATCATCTTCTGCGTGCAGGATGAGGAGCGGGCAGGCCAGCACCTTCACGCTGCAGGCAGCAAGCACAGCAGCCAGGAGTCACCCCAGAGCCCCCAGACCCAATTCTTCATTTAGAAACACTGG
>VZRU01007082.1:0-21656 GCA_013398155.1 Pedionomus torquatus | reverse complement strand
GAATGTCTCCAGAGACGGAGAGTCCACCACCAATCTGGGCAACCTNAGCAGAGGGGCAGGATGCCCTCCCTCCACCCGCTGGTCCCCCCCCCCAGGATGCCACTGGCCTTCTTGGCCACCAGGGCCCATTGCCGCCTCATGGCCATCCTGGTGTCCACCAGGACTCCCGGGTCCTTTTCCTCAGAGCTGCTCTCCGGCAGGTCAGCCCCAGCCTGTCCTGGCGCAGGGTATCCCCCGGTGCAGCACACTGCAGCTCCAAACACCCAAGAGGATGCTTTTCTTACCCAAAAGAGCACTGAGCTCCTCCTCAAGTGGAGCACAGAACACTCAGCTGTGGGAACCAAACACCTCCAAACACCCAGTCCAGCTCCCAGCGTTTGAGAATGAACCAGAAACCCAGATCACAGGCCCTTGTCGACAGATGCAGATTTACCTCCAGACTCCCCACGGATCCCATGTGCAAACTTCACCCCAGAAACAGTGAGAAAGGCACCTCTGAAAGCGCAGCCGCCACACACGGGCCCTCCTGCAGAGCCGCAACTCACCTGCGCTCGGGAATATCCGGAACCAGGTGTTTTGCTTGGTCCATTTTGAGAGCAATCCAACACATCTAAAAGCAAACGCAGCGCGAGTTTGA
The DNA here is from genome assembly GCA_013398155.1 of Pedionomus torquatus. NCBI lineage: Eukaryota > Metazoa > Chordata > Aves > Charadriiformes > Pedionomidae > Pedionomus > Pedionomus torquatus. Next base: position 21,019 of record VZRU01007082.1, on the reverse strand, counting down.
GATCATTCACAGTCAGGGAAGGCTTTTTTGGGGTCCCTACAGCGTTAAGGCCTTTCTCAACATTTCCCAGAGCTCAAGAGCAAACGCACCCCATTCTGCACGTTTGTGGCCACGTTTAGTCGATACCACATTGGGCACGAAAGCTGGTGTTCCTATTTTTTCAGGATTCCTTAAAAACATCTTTTTTAGCCCCAAACAGAGTTGTCCTGCAGCCACTCAGCAGGAAAAATCTGCACAAATCCCAGTTAATCCAGTGCCCGCTGGACAATTACTGCAGAATTTGGCCCTCGTAGTAGAACGAGTGTTGTTTCAAGAACTTCTGTTGCTAAGAAAAAAAAAAAAAGCAAAAAAGACCTGCAATTAGCTCTATAATATAAATTAATGAAGCTTTAGTACATACCTTATAATTAAAACAAAATCCCTCTTAGAAAAGATTTAATATCATGGTGCCGGAAGGATGGCTCATAATTCCAACATTTCAGGTTTTTTGTTTTGAACTTACTGAGCTACAGAACATAATGAAGTATAATAAATAATTAACATTAAATCATAGGCAGGGTAATTAGCGAGACATCTGGGGAATCACCATCTTAGCTCGGGTGTTCACTCGCTGGTTCCTTCAGCCATCCCCAGTGTTCACCCTGGTCTAATGGGTCCTGCAAATTACCACGAGCGAGTTTGGAAGTTTCTGAGCGGGTTCTTGTGCCCCTCCGACTCCACCAGACTCCTCCTCAGGTGCTCCAGGGAGACGGTACCACGTAAAATTTACACACAACCTCCGACCAGCACAAAGCTTTAACGAACATTTCTCTACTCCCGTCGTGCTTTAATTACTATTTCTTGCTCTCCAGACAAACCCCTTCAGCCCAGAGTAAAGAACGTCTCCAGGAAACGGGAGGGAGACGCGGGGACAAGGGCTGTGTTTGTTAGAGGGCAGTGAACGGCGCAGAGCGGCCGGTCCACGGCAGCGTAAGTCGGGAGCGGTACAAGTCAGAGCAGCTCACACATCACAACGGGAGACGTGACCGGCAGCCAATAAAAACATATATTAATGTCAAATCACAGATCAAACAACCGAGGCCCCAGAGAGGAACTCTATCAGCAACTCATTTTGTATCTGCTTTAGTTTCCCAGTGATTTGACCCGTTGGACGAGACTAGAATGAATTACAACAATTCGGTTTAGAAATAAAGGGAGTAATTATCACCCAAATTATCACTAGAATTTAGTAATAGCTGGGCCGCCTGAGGTCACCTGCGGGTTCACGTCGGGGCGATGCAGTTCCCCACAGCACACGCTGCTCTGCTTCATTCTCTCCAGTTTAAGTGTCTCAGCAAGAGGCTTCCATCGCTTTTTGGGAGCGTTTCAGAGCCTTTGCTCCTCGAAGACGTTTGCTAATATTCACCCCATGTTTCCCCACTCTTAATTTTGCCTAATTGTCTCTACGTATGTAGCTGCTTAATTAACATCCACTATCAAAACGGTGCCGAGTCACATCTTACTAATGCCAGACAGAAGTTCAGGCTTAACACCAGGTCAGGCAGATCTCCGTTCTGTGACAAGCCCCCGTGTTTTCTTTTAGAAGTTACTAACGCTTTTTTCCCCCTTAACTTCAGCCTGGTACAAGCAAACAGAAAGGCTAATTAAGCTTGGAAAGAATTTTGTATGTTCATTAAAGCAGTAGTTTGCAAGACAGGTTTAAAACCAGCTCCAAAGCTGATTTGTTTAGAGCAAGGTCTAAATGACAACGATTGAAACCACAATTTACAAAATATTAGTTTAATGGATTACTTAAGCACAATCTGTACAGGAGTCGTGTACCTGAGTTTAGGCAGGAGCTTAAAGCAAATGCAAAAATGCAAGGATACAGGGAAAACAAGGCTTCTGGAAAAGAAGAAAAAAAGGTCTTAGGCAGGAAGCACCTGCTCCGAGGGAGGAAAACAAGTATTTTTCAACTTTGAGGCCTTGTTTGGGAGGGGAGGGGTCGTCCCAGTATTTTGGGGTTAAAAATTAAGAAAAGAGGGCTAGAAAAATTATGTTCTTATTATTTTTGAATCCTTCACTAATTTTTTTTCCAAGCTGTCCTTAGTTCTATGAGAGGATGACTCCATCCAAAAAAGAAAGGAACTGTTATGGGAAGGTAACTCCCACTAAAGCCAAGACTGCAGGTTCCCAAGACAGACTTAGCCCCTCCTACGATGCAGTAGCTGCAATTAGCAAAGAGTGAAGAGTTCAGGATAACCCGGCACTTTGAATCTTCCACCTCAGGATACTTTGGACATAACCTGGGCTCTGAAACCGACTAGGAGTAGGAAAAAAAACAAACAAACCAAACCAGATTTGAGTCAACCTAAACTGAGCACCACAAACACCGGTCGAGGCACTCGGGAAGGCTTTTATTCTAACAAGAACGATTAAACACTGAACCACACTCCAAAAAAAACCTGCAGCACATCCACTACCAGGCTCTTTCAAGAGCAGATGAGATAACTACCTACTGGGAATCGGCTCAGTGGAGCTGCTCCCTGCCCAAGGGGAAGAGATGCCTCAGTCCTTTCCAGCCCCAGTTTTCACCATTCGACAGAGAAACCACATCCTTCAGCTTGAAAACACAGGTTCTTTGTACCAGCGACAAAACACCCAAACCAATAAACACAGACTCGGAGAATACTTTTAAAAGTATTAAGGCTTCCTTCTCTTATTAGTCGTTAGAAAGGGAGTAATTAACATACCTCAGTCTCTTGGAACACATTGAGATCAGTGGAAGGAGCAATATCCTTTACCAACAGCCGTATCAGCAATCATACCCCAAAGCTACCTTGTGGGGAAAAAACCCACCACTTCATGCAGAGACTTAACTGGGACGGTGCTGCATCTCCAAGAAGCAGAGGGGAACTCAGGTGAGAGGAGCCTGAAGTCATCCCCACCTCTATGGAGCATCGCAGGAAGGGGAGGAGCGAAGCCACAGAACTGCAAAGGGCCCAGAAGAGGTTTTGGTCGGGTTTGGGGTTTTCTTAAGCCTCCAAACTCTCATGGCCTACAGACAGAAATATTTCTTTTTGGGGAAGGGCTGCAGTGTTACAGAAGTGTTCCTCCTTCCTTACTGATAAACCCACACAGGTGATCTGAATAAGTGAAAGAGAAGCCTCAGAGACTTGGGAAACAATTTTGCTCAACAAAAGCAGGAAGTTGAAAGCAAGTGTGTCAAAACCACTGCTGTCTCTAGGGTTTCCCTGTTACTTTTAATAGTGGCATTTAGCATCTTCTATTTTAGATTCTTATTGAGGCAAAGTACTTTTATGCATTAATTAAGTGAACAAGTTATTATCCTCACTATGAGCTGGAAAAATTACACCTGCACAGGTTTATTTCAGCAGGGATGGGTAAATACAGGCCTTAGCTCAAGCCCTGTAGTTATCTGGTAGGTAGCGCTGAAGCCAGCATTGCTAAAACACACCTAAAAAGGCAACTGATCTCAAAGGAGCACAATCACCTCTCTGGAATCATGTTTTTGTACTTTGAAGAAGCCTGTAATTTCAGCAGCATTTTGCAGTAAGACGTTAATTGCTAGCTGTGTGTGGGGCTAACAGGGTGTATGAACTCAGCACATCAATGGTCCCGCTTTGCCAGGAGACATGTTCCTTAAAAACCATGGACTGTGGGAAACGGTGATTAAATATATAATTTGGAATTAAATTCCACTGTCGTCTTTGAACTCGAGCAGCCTCGCTCTTGATCCCAGGCTCTAGTCAAGCCTTGGTGGTGGTAACTTCTCATGGTATTTAAAGGGTGTGCACAGACTGACGTCCTAACTCCGGGAATAATGGAAAGACATACGAAATTCAGCTGATATTTTTCAAGGATTTTATAGCTTTTGTGTTTCGGGAGGGAAATGTGACAACATGACTTCTAAAGCAAAAACAAAACAACAAAAAAAAAGGAAAACAAATGCAAAGAGCCTAAAGATACTCTATCTTTAAAACTCTCTTGACTCTGAAGCCACGCTGGAACTGGAAATAGTAGTAGGAACTTGCCCTAAGTAGCAACACTATCAACTGGTATTGCTTGAGTCACTCCTGCAAAAATAAATACCACGTAACACGTGCAGGTAACAGGCACCAGTGGCTTTAGTCATTCACGAACTTACTCCTTGATGCACGAGTTAATTCACCCTCTGGCTTCAGTTCTCCTTAACAGCAGCACAATATTTCTAGGGTATTTTTCAAGTGTTTCAGACTTTCTTTAATTTCACAAACATTATCCAACTATTTGCAGCCGAAACTGTTCTGAAACAGTCTTTGCTTGCTTTGGTTCTTCTGGTAGCAGGTCTGTAAGGATCGGGAGGTGATGCCAAGAATGAACTGAGAGGGGAAGGAAGGGAGGCCGAAGCAGCAGAATGAATTGTTCCATTCACATGGCTGCTGTGCTAGGGAATAAGCTGGCAGTGTAAACAGGAGAGAGGTGGGGTTTGCAGATCAGACAGGAAATCCTTAGTTCTAATCCTTGCTGTGTTGTTGGTTCCTTTGGAGGCTTTAAGCAAATGCTTTCTGTTCCTACTTTTTTAATTGGAAATAAACTGGTGGTGATAGCACTTAACTAGCTTTTAAGAGCAATCTTTCACTTAAAACATAACACACTTTCAATGTTTTCAGCAGTTCATGGCACATGGGCTCAAAATCAACTTGGCCACTTGTCTGAGGTTATTTCTTTACCCTGCTCTGAGGACCAGGGACCTTTGGGGGCCCAACTCCCCACTGCACGTGTCTGGGCTTGGGTTTTCTCACTTGAGAGATGCTTTACCTGGGAAACGTGGCCTCAGAACCAATAGCCATTGCCTGGTGTGATCTGTGGGCAGGCAGCCTGCTCTGCCACGCTCAGCACACACTCTGGCTGCATTTAGTCCCGTCATAAACAGATTTCTTCACTTTTTCCCCTTGAGTTGCAAGGTGCACATCTGCGCGTGAAGATGTGAGAAGGGGCTATGGCTGAGGAAGGGATGTTCTTTAGGAGGACTCCTCCATGTGCCAGGCCCTCAGGAGGGGTCCCGCACACTGGTTGTTGAGCAGTACGGCAATCTCTTGTGCCCCGAGACCCCACACACCAGATGCAGTGTCTGGCAAACTGCTCTGCTGTGTCTGACAGGAAGGGTCCAGAACCAGGAGATGATGGAGCTGGGTCAGGAACACTGAAGCATCAAAGAGACTGGAGACAGGACAGGCCGGGGTGGAGTCAGTGCAGAAATTATGATTGTTTTTTTAGTGAGGATTCTCTGTATCAGCATAAACAACCACATAAGTGATGAATCAGACTTGCAGTCTTACCATCCTACTTTAACCAGGGAGAATCTGCAGTAACATGGTCACTAACAGCAGCTCAGAAAGGCCAAAGCCCAGGCTCCCAAAAAGTATGCCTTCACCTCCGATTTCTCACTTTTTAAGTAAAGACTGCTTACAGCTGGAGTTTCAGAGTTACTGAGCACACACAACTCAGGCTAGTCCGGAGGAGTCCCTCAAAATGGTTTCAGAATTGAGAGATAATTGTCTTCTATCACATAATTAGAGAAGGACAACTCATTAAACAGTTGTCTGTTACCAAACCTGGGTGGCTTTTCACTTCGCTGCAAGCATTCTGACAAAACTGCTGATAACTGTTGCTGAAATTTAGAGAACTTTCTCAGTATTCTTGTTTATAGCTACTTTAATTTAAAAACCCATTTAATCCTTGCCCTGAAAAGCTTTATAAACTAGGCTTAGCTTGAAAGACATTTCACTTTGAGAACCTAAAGAAACTTGGTCCTGGTTTGTGCATCACTTGTCCTGAGCACGATCCGCTATCCTGAATTCAGCCATCAAGTTTTATGTGTGTAGAACTTTTACTGCTCAGTGATAAGGATCCACCTGACCAACAGGAATCTCCCTACTCCGTCCAAAGCCATCTTCCAGTGTTTGCAGGATGTTTTTCTCTTGCTTTTCCATTCCTTCTCATGTATTACCCATATATTCCCTTACCTCATTTCTCTCCTCCCCTTTCAGAATCCAAATAATTTCTTTGGTCATCAGAGAAGCAGAACCAGCTGAAGCTGCAGCAGGAGCAGGCCCAGCCATTTTCATCTTGTCTCCACTGTACCAGTTACCCCACATGGAAACACCAGTGCACACAGATGAGCAAGTAACTCATGTGGTTTTTAAGATCAGAACTCTGATCACTAAATTACACGCTCACGCTTTAGACAAAGTCATTCCCAGCTTGGCAAAGGGTCAGCTAATTACAGGAGACCAATGAAAGAAACAGTTACTTGGAATTACTCCTGTCAGTAAGTGTCAATGTTGCTGCCACTGGTACCTGCTGCACCCAGGAGGAAAATGTGTCTGTTTCCTCAAAGAGCCCAGAGCTGCAACACATTCAAGGTTTGCAGGAAAAGATACAGCTTAAAGCAGCCGTGTAGACCCCGAGAAACAGGAAAAAGACAAGTTGTTTAACAGTGATACTTAATTGGCCTACCCTAGAGACTGTTTAAAAATCCTAGACAACTGTAAGCCCTGAATCACTCTGCTTATTGACCTTCCTGCCTTTCAGTGCCTTTATCTTCTTTGCACTTACTTCACCACCTGGAATAGAACAGATTTTGCTTTGAGGTTCCCTGTACATACGGGTTTTGACATGATCCTGTTTCTTGCTTTCTCTGCCAATTAAGAGAGAGACCTGGATACTTCTATCCCAGAAAAATAATTTAAAAAAAAAGGAATTTAGTTTTTAAACCATAAGTTACTTCGTAAAAGACTCCAAGGGAGATGGAAGAGTATTAGAAGTTCCTGCTTCTAAATCATCACATGGTACATTTTTATTATTGTTATTCTAGTCCTAGTCTGTTATTTGATTGATATACTCTCAAAAGGGTATATTAAACATATTGTAGAAATCTGTATATTTTTTTTGCTAATAGCTAGCCCTTCCAAAAAAAACAAACCAAACCAACACAAACCAAACCATCAGTTGTAACACTCAGGTTTAGACTTAAAGCTGATCATTCCTGACATGCTAGCAGCTTAAACAGTAAGCAGGAAAAAAGAAAGGGGGGGAATGTGGATTTCCACCTCCCCTCCCATAAGACACCAGTATTTTCTCTAGCTCCATCCAAACCCCTTCGCTTGTGTTTAGCTGTTGGTTACCCCAGCTGCACAAACACCAGAGATGTGCTCCATTCCCTCCTGGATGTCAAGTACCAGAGAATGAACATGCACAACCCCAGGACCTTTCAGCATTGGGACTTCTCAGCCATTCATGATCTATAATCAGACTCCCACCTTCTCATCATTCTATCATCAAACACTGATTTCAGCATCCTTGGAGGAGAGAGCTGGTGCCTTCTCTGACACAAGCAAAGACTGGGCACACAAACCTGAAATTTTCTTGATATAATCACTGCTGCAGTCTTCATTTAAATGTGAGTATGTACTAATTTCAGAAGTAAAAGTGTTATCATTAACTTTGCATAAAAAGTAACAATGATTTGAGTATGTTGTACCTTCTGCCCACTCACACAAATCAATATTTGTGAGACAGCTCCTCACTAGCTTCAGTAACATTTAGATCATGCTTTGGGTACAGACCTTGTCAACAACTTAAAAAATCAAGTGTTGACAGGTGAGTAAGGATGTTTTGCTGAAGTCTCTTGGAGGGAAATCCTGAGAAATACCCAGGTGTAGGTACTGCCATTTGTTTCAAGTAAGAGCTACAGAGGCTTTAATCCTTGCATGTCATATCCATGTAACCATGAGAAGCAGAGTTAAATGGGCAGATAAATTCAAAAGACACACAGGTGGTTTTGCAAAGAGCCTTCTGTATAAACTGTGTGGAATTTAGAGGACATGGTCATACGAGGACACAAGATCTGGTTGCTACATCTAACAAGTCACTGCACTGCAATGCAATAACTGGTAACATACCATTTGCCAAGCATGTTGTATGGGAAGTGAAATGAGTTCACCTGAGCCACTAGTGCAAGGTTTAGTTATTAAAAAGTGGTTCAGGTTGACTCCTTATACTTTGCTTAACAGCAGATTGAGAGCTTGCACAGAGCTAGAAGTATTGTTCCCAGCATTAAGCCAAACCACTGGGTAAAGCTACATTTCTGCAGTTTCAGTGCTTTTCCTTCATCATTACTGAAGTAAAAAGTAATCTTCTCCCATCCCCACTGCTTAAACCAAAGCAAAGTTTACATATTCATGCTGTGTCTGCCCGCTTCCCCATAGTAGCTTTTGACTCAATGATTAGTTCCAATTAGATTTTGTAGTTATGGATGCTTCAAGCACATACAGCCACCTACAGCTTCAAGAGAACATGATAAGAGTTTGCATTTTTGCTTGCCTGCTCTGACAGAGGCTACACGGTGAGTTTAGGCCTTATTCAGCTCCAGAGAATCTACACTGGAAACCTTAATCAAAGTTTGCATCCTACTACATGTCAGAGGATCCAACTTTGAGGCATGTACATCTTGAAGACCAGACCTTCCAAGTTCTGCTTACAAAGCTGCTTGTTTCTGCTTCTGCTGGGTGTAGAGCCTGCTCTACTCACCTCCTGTTGGGGACATTGAATCCAAGGCTGAATAACCCTGAGGCAGAGAACAAGGTTAGAGTAAGTTAGTTTGTCACATTCCATGTTTTCTTATAATTGCAGAAAGTTAAAGGAAAGTGGAAGGCTAATGAGAGAGATTCTTTGAAAATAGAGCTGTTCTCCAGGCAAATCCAAGCCACAGAAGAATAAAAAAATTAACCAGTGCCAGAAAGTTACCCTCCACCAAAAAGAAAAAACAGTTTTTTGGTTTGAGAGAAATTTCATCTTTCCAAAACTCAGTTACAGACCACCTTGGATGGCAACTAAAAATATTTCCCACAAACTGGAAGCTCCCTGGACTCTGCAGAAACAATAAGCTTAGCAGCTGTGCTTCCAACAGCAGGCAGGAAGTTACCAAGAACATGAATTGAGCAACTACAGGGGGTTTCCATGATACCAACTGCCCACAAAACTGCCAGAATCACTCTCCTGTAGTTAAACACCATATGATATGCCTTTATGATTCACGTATCTAAACCAAACTGGAAAAAGTAGTGGCTTCCCATGCTAAAGTGTTCCAAGACTTTGGCCTCCACAGACTCTGCAGAAAGAAAACTCTGGTTCTTCTGACCAGTCCGGATTCAGCAGAAGGGAGGCTGATTGTGTGGATGTTTCTGACAGTGAAGTTCAGTGCTCTGGTTCACAAAACATTCTGTAGTTCCATGGGTATGCAAGGAGAAAAGGTACAGGAACAATAAATCACTTACAGGCAAAGTACAAAAGTTCACGGAGCTACAGCCTGTGACACTTCAAATAGAACACTTGGGTCTCAGCAAAACAGCATTTGGTTTCTTGGAATATGTTTGAGCAGTTCATATCAATATTGTGAACACAATAGTGAGTTTAATCCAAACACACTGATAACAATTATGTTGTACCATACCTGGAGACAAAGCTAATTATAACATCTTATTTCAAAGAAGGATGTAATCTCCCTGAAGCGAACTGAGATAAGGCAAGATACAACGTTTTAATTGAATTTTTCATAGTAAACATTTCCCACAAAAGACTTAATTTTAAGTTCTTGTTCTGCTTGATTCCATCAAAGGTCTTGAACTTCATCTGTCATGTTGCAAATCAGTGCCCTAATTAAATTTGTTGCCAGGCATCATCAACAAAGGGCTAGTCTCCTTACTGTATTTTGCCAAACAAGAACAAGAGGGTTATGCACAGCTTTAGTTTTTCACTAGACTGCTAAAAAAAAGTATATTTAAAAGCTTGAAAAGACTTATTTCCCCATCGGATAAGAATAAAACATGAAGCTTGTTTAATCTGCTACTAGCCAACGCTATGGGTACAATAAGACTCTTTAGGCCTCCTCAGTAGAATAACAACACAAAAAAAACTATTGTTGAATCAAAATGTCACATCTTAGACCCTCTACAGATGAAGTTATTTCAAAAAGTTAGCACCTAAGACACTCCAGAGAGCATACTATTGCAATAAATTGGTCAAAATTTTAAAGGACATGTAAAAAACTCACCCTATTTCTGGAGGAAGCAGCCCCCATGAAGATCAGCCCCCATGAAGATCAGCCCCCATGAAGATCAGCCCCCATGAAGATCAGCCCCCATGAAGATCAGCCCCCATGAAGATCAGCCCCCATGAAGATCAGCCCCCATGAAGATCAGCCCCCATGAAGATCAGCCCCCATGAAGATCAGCCCCCATGAAGATCAGCCCCCATGAAGATCAGCCCCCATGAAGATCAGCCCCCATGAAGATCAGNGGTGCGTGGAGCCGGCAGGAGGGACAGAGCTACCGGTCACCCTCGTATGAACTCACTCCACGCATCAGGAGTAGCGCCCCAGGGTGGAGTCTGCCGAATGGCCCATCTGGTGTCCTCTCCTGCCCACGGAGCAAGAGCTGGAGCAGGTGTTCCTCAGGGGTGAATCACCAGCAGCTGAGCTGTGAGATGCTGTGTGTTTTGTAAAACTATTTTCTCTGACTTCAGTTGCAGGGTTTGAGGACTTGAAAATCTGCCCGTGGTTGCTCACATCACTGGTAATTCATGGAAGAGGCAAGAAAAGATCACAGATTACTGGAAGACCCTGTCCCAGGTTGCCCAGAGGAGCTGTGGCTGCCCCATCCCTGGAGGGGTTCAAGGCCAGGCTGGATGGGGCTTGGAGCAACCTGGGGTGGTGGGAGGTGTCCCTGCCCAGGGCAGGGGGTTGGAACATGATGGTCTCTGAGGTCCCTTCCAACCTAAAGCATTCTACAATTCTAGGAAACTGTGCATTCCTCTCCCCTTTCCTTTACACCCTTATCTCTGCCGTCTTCCTCAACTTAGCTGTTTTATTTCTTGTCTATTTACTCACTTCCATTTTCCTGTTTTCTTATTTTTTTGGCCATATTTTTGCTTGTTGTTCCTCTCCTGTATTCAATGGCCTGTTGCATAAGGAGACAATTGTTTGCCTAAAGCACTGTATCTCTGTTGTCCTTTTAGAACAGTAGTGATTATAACCCAACTGGACTCTGGATCTGCTACAAGAAATTGGACCAGCCATCACAGAAAGTGAAGCTGCAGCGTTGATTTGCAGAGGTGTTTTCTGCAGCAGCTTCAAATAGATTCCTTCTTCGCTTGCTGTTCCTTCTTCTGGCTCCTCTGTGTGGTGCCAGCCTCAGCAGAGCTGTTGGAGGCAGACTGGGTGTAGCACTGGTTTCATCCGATGTAGCCAAATTTACAGTTCCACAGAGCCTGGCTACCCCTTCCCTCCCAGGCTGTAGGAGGCCACTGGTTTCAGTGTCCCGTTTGCCATCCACACAGCATGGGTTATGGGATGCAGAGCCTTCTAAATAAAACAGGACTCCTGTGGAATAAGTACCTTGTTTTTGTTGTGACTGGGCTGGGTGTTTTATTTACCAGGAAAACCCTGTACCCTGGGTGAATTGTGGAATGTATAAATTCTGCATCCATTGCCAAATTCCTCCAAAACTGGTGTGACATTGGTCTTGGGGGGGGGAGGCAGTGAAGCAATAAACAGTGAATTGGAAAATACCATCCACAGGGCCCGATCTGACAGCTGTAAATTTGCATGAACCAGAATGATGTTTATCCAGTGTTCCTCCCTGCATTTCAAAATGTGGGTTTGGCTGGGAGACAACTCAAACCAAGATCTCCGTGAGGAGCATTCCAACCTGCCTAGGACTTCTGTTGACAGCAGTAATAAACCATCAAACCTTTGTTTTCCCAGTGTCTGATGTTTCTAGGACACCTAAAGAGAGAACAGCTACATGCACTGTTAATATTGTTGTTCCTCCTTTTGTCCTGATACACATGGAAACAAAGGAATCTGGGCTAATGCTTCCACTTGTGTCTTGTCAAAAATCATTCTGGAGTTGAATGTGAAGGTAAAAATTAACTGATGTTAGAAACAAGTTTTATTCCCTAGTGATCTGCATTCCAATGATTATACAACGCTTTTAAGGATGAAACTGCCCTTTTTTTGTTGTTTTGTTTTACAAGTTGTATCAACTGTAGGATCTGCTTCATGTAGCACTGAAATGCAGCCATTTACAGGGTTGATTTTGCAATCTGTTTAGTGAAAGATTGCAGCACAGATCAAAAAAGGGACCGATGCTATGGTTTTTCTTTATAAAAATCAAGCCGAAGTTCTTAATTAAAAAGACTGACAAGGAACTTAAGGGATCTGGATTTTGTTCTCTGTTGTGATTCACATTGGTTGCGTGAGCTAAGCAAATCATCTAATTTCTTCCTTCCTTTTTTCTAAAAGCAGGAACAATAATGGCTTCTTTAGCTAGGTTCATGCGCTAGGTTATCTTACTACACCTAGTGTTAAAAAGCCTGACTTCTATTTGCTACATGAATGATACTATAATTGCTATTTACTAAGTAAGACCTGAAATGCTTTTTGGATATATGTGTAAAATGTATGCTGGATAAGATTTTTATGTGGTGTCAGAAAAATTGTAAACCAAAACAAAATAACATCAGATGAAACTGTCTGGGAAATTCAAGGTAGCAAGAAATTACCTGTGGTGGAATTTGGCCAAGAACAAATAACATAACTCTGCTAATTTATGCAGGTACCGTCAGCTCTTCAGAACTATTTAGTATGTGGAGGAAAACAGGGTCATTGTGCCTTTAAATGTATACAAGCACTCAGAGTCCTGTTTTTTAATTCCCATCTGAGAAGGTGTAGAATTTCACGGGATGTGCCAAGCAGGAGGACATGATGCTGGATGGCTCCAAACAGAATGGACACTTGCTGGGTTATTTTTGGACACACGAGAGCTTTACTCAATGACGCTGGTGTTGCAGCTGTAACAAAGAGAGGCTTCTGTTTTGTTGTGCAGATAAAACTTGAGTGGATGCACAGAGGAGGGGAGGAAAAGAGAAAGGCTGGATGGCATGACCTGTATCACGTTTTGCTAACAGCATTAATTCATTGTTTAATTGAATAGTTAATTAAGTTCAGTGTGTGGACTAGATAGAACAATTAATTCTGGGCTCATTGCAATTTTCAATTTGTTTTAAGAAAACAAAAATCAATTCATCATCATTCTCTGGATTTTGCTTACCTCACAGAGCACTGATCTAATCAATGTGACAGATACTAGCTGCCCTTTGTAGCATTAATGGGTCATGGCAGAAGAGATTCCCGTGCTTTAGGGAGAATATTTAGAAAAGACTGGCAAAAATGTACTAGAACAGGGATGGTGATTTTTTTTCAGGTCAGTTCTTAAAAGAGAAAATTCCAGTGTAATAGTGAAAGTGGGGAGGAAATTATGGATAAGAGCTTGACTGGAAGGAAGGTGTTGGAGTCATGAAAACAAAAAAAAAATCAGAAATGTTTTAAATTCTAGGAATATATGAAGGAAAAATCTTGTAAGAATGTGGGCTGTTTGTTAAAATGCTACAAAACAGGAGGGAAGCCTAGAGAAGTTATTAACTTCCAGTAAAAATATAAAATATTCATTGTCAAAATAAGAATTTATATGAGGTTTCCAGTTACTGTTAAACCTTTCAGTTGTGACTTTTTTGAGATAGGGACTTGACAAAATTCTCAAAATGCTTCAAATAGAAACTTAAGTGGAAAAATGCCTACTCTTCCTCCTCTGTTGATATTTGCTTTGAGTCTCTCCCAAAATAAATTCTAGATAGCCTTGGCCAGGTCTCTCCCATGTAGATGTTCGCAAAGGTATGTGGCATTTCAGTTAATACTGTCATCCAGGAATACTTCCAAGTTCCTCAGGGCCCCTCGGGGCATTTGTCCTTGATTTGCCTAAGGTTACCGTTTGGTGTATGGACAGACTGTTAGTTAGATCAGGATGGCAAGGAAGTCTGAGGTGGGAGTTTGCAAGTTGTGGATACTTTCTTTTCTAAGTCTTGGTTGTCAAATGATCAGCCAAAACAGCTCATAAAACAGAGAATGTCTTCTCTTCAGCCTTTTCTAAAAGAATTTTTATTTTTTATTTTTTTTTAGGATGAAATCAGCCAGGAGAGGGAAGCAAAAGCCTAACAAGATGAGGCAGATGTGAAACAGCAGCAGTGAGATAATAAGCAGCTTCCTTTTGGACATTTTTTACCAGTATTTGAAAAACATGATGTGGAGGGGTAAGCAGGAATTCTGAATCACATGCACATATGAAGCTGATTAAGCAGAGGCCCAGGGAGCTGAGAAAAATCAGCCTGTAGAGTCTTCTGCTACTGCTGGGTGGATTGCAGTGGGACACTGGCTTTGCTAGTGAGACACTACCATTCAAAGTTCTGTTGTAAGTGTGGTTCTGTTGGCAAGTAACCCCCTGAGTGCTCTCATTCTATAGTCAGCTGAGGTTCTAAGGATGTGTAAATGCCAGTACAACCAATTCGTCTCACAAGGAAAGCTAAATTGTATCAGCTTCAATACTTTATTGCTCTTGGAGCAATGCTGAAACTCAAAATTAGTATTTAAAAATGAATATTTAACTGGTTTAAAATACTGCAAATTGTGGTCTGGATTTCAGCGAGGCTTGCACCTTTCAGTACTGTTCTCCAGTGCTGTGAAAAGATTGATTTCAGGAATTCTTATGATTCAGGTAGGTTTCTGTATACAATGTATATGTAATGTATACAATGGGAAATGAAATTGGCTGGAAAAGGTGAGCTGAAGAGTAGGAAAAACATTTTTTCCTTGTCTTTAGAGAAGTCTTCAATAAAACTACTGGTTTAAATTCTAAATCAGAGCTAGATTAATGCATCACTGCTGTTTATTGCTACCCCTTCAAGTCTGAATGGGGAATGTTTTATAAAACTAGACTATGTCACGTTTTTAACTGAGAAAAGACACATTACTTTGCTCCCCCATTATCCCAAGAGATGATCTGACCCATAAAAATTATATCATTACGTTATACTCTCATATTAGACATGCAGCAAAATACATCCACTGTTTATCTTCCAAGCAGCTAAAAGATAATGATTGAAATTATATACTCCTTCCCTTCTGCATCACCTTTATCTGTCCCATATTCCTTTATTCATAGGGACATCAGAAAAGCTAAAGAATGAGCCCTGGAAATCTTTTCTGGGTGATGATCCCCAAAGAAGGGCTGCTAATCATTCAAATCCAACCTGTTTATATGGGCTTATTTGCCTCTAAGATTACCTACCTGTTGTTGGATCAATATTTAGGGAGTATTGGTGTACTGTTGTAAAATGTCCACCTTTTTAATTCAGACAGGGCTTATTTACATGTGAAACAGCTCTGGAAGAAAAAAAAAAAAAAAAAAGAAAAGGCTCTGTTGATCTTTTCCTTTCCTTCAACATCTGCAAACAGGTGATTCCCAAGCATAAAGAAGATACTATCCTCTCCTTAGAGCACGGTGTGGGATGTACTAGCAGTGCAGTCTGAGGAAGCTTCCTCTGTTACATGCACACTGGATATAAACCCAGAGCTTCAAGCTGTGGTTAAGTCATTGCTTTCCCATGAACCCTAATTTGGTGGTGGTTGCTAATTGCTTCTCACAGGGATTACACCAACTGTTGAACAGCCCACAGAATACAACTCAGGAAAATAACAGAGGAATGGGAGAATTACCAAGTTCTTTCTAACTTGTGAGTCATTTCATACAGCACATTTCATATAACATTGATATCATCTTTGGAAGAATAGAATTCTTCCAAAGGCAAAGACACCCCAAAGATGACATGGCAAGAACATGCCTTTCGCTCTCATAATAACTCTTAATAAGACTCTGAAATTAATGGCTGACTTTATACCAATAACAGGCCTAATAAAGGCTATAAAGTAGTAATACACGTATCCAGTTCATTATTAAGCCTTCTTCAGACACAGCCTTTCTACTGTTTTTTTTATCTTAAACCTCTAGGTTTGTGCAGCCGCCTGCGCTGGGTGTCAGTGCTCTAGAAAAGTAATTAATTCCTGGAAGGTTTTTCTCATACGGGAGGTTTCTGTTGATGCTGAAGCGACCGTATTGCTCGCCTGTGTTTCTGACTGAAACTCTGCAGTGATGCTGCCACCTATGGAAAGTTTCCCAGAGCTGACCTTTGCAATCTGGCTAATGCATTTGCAGCTGTGAAAACAGGATTTGAACATCCACCTCTGATCTGCTGATAAAAACTCCGTATTTTTTTACTGCCTCTTTGTTAATCTAGACATGAGGGGGCTCAAATTCCTTTCCTTCCAAATAAATTAGTTTTGAAATTGAAATTGCTTCTGGAAATCGGTTCTAAAGACAATATTTTTGCTTCACAGTGGCACCTCAAGGCTCTGATGTACAATACCACTGCCCCGTTATGCAAAGTGCTGTAAAAACTTCAGAAAGAGCTGGGCAGCTCGTCCAGCCCCGTCTTTCCTGGCACAGTTGAGGAAGGTGTCAGGAAAAATTCCTTCTTCGAGGATATACCTACCTTGCTGTGCGTGTATATAATACATTTGCTTTGTACGGACACGATGGCACAGTCCCGTGGGCCGCGACAGGGCCTTGCCCTGTGAACTGATGCCATTTCGTGTCTCAAAAGAGAAACCTGATGGGGAGGTTGTGGTTTAGGTCTGGGAAGAGGTTACTTTTCGGGAGTGAGGGTGATGTGCTGGGCCATCGCTACAGACTCTACGGTCCAAAACCACACTTTGGGCGTTGCTGCCCGTTTCCCACCCTGGAACCCACAATTCACAAGGCAAAATGCTGAAAATGGGTAAGAAACGTGCTGAAAAAGTCACGTCTTCTGCTGAGGGGGTGCAGCGGGAACCAACCCCAGAGGCTTGAGCTGGGGCTTTGCCTGTAAATGCCTTTTTTTGAGAGGAAACCACAGCTTCCACCCCCCCCAGCCTTACCTGTGGTCTTGAAACAGAATTTTGAGGAAAAGGAGGGCACTAAATTCATGTTATTCTTTTTGCGTCGTGTAGGAAGGGCGGAGAGGGAGGTAGTTCCAAGGGTTGTGAGGGGAAGAAGGGAAAAAAATTACCTCAGGTGTGTGAGAAATGCTCACGGGTAAAATGTAGAAAGGACAAAGTCTTCGAAGCAAAGGTTAAAAACAAAGTACAAAGGGATTTATTAGAAATTTTCGAAACAGCGCTGTATCGGGTGCATCTCCAGGACAGATGCACGAATTCTCTCATTATTTTGGGGATTTTTATACATTTTACCCGGCCGCTTATGTCCCTGTCTCCCCTCTCACTGGCTCGCATCCTTCCCCACCGCTTCACTTGCTTCAATTTGCACCTCGTTATCTCTCAAGCCCAGACAACATCTGTTAATCACAGTATTCAATAGTACAAAAGTTTTGGAGATTTTATCAGGGAGGGTCGGTCGTGAGAATCTGCCAACTCAAGGCAGCTCTCAGGATGGATATTCCGACCAGGAAAAAAAGGTATTGACAACTTTATGAGAAGGCCGGTCCTGAGCATCTGCCATCTCAAGGCACCTCTCAGGATGTGTATCCTGACCCAAGGATACAAAGTAGTTGCAACAAAACTTTAAGCCCGTTTCTCCCAGGTGTGAGCGGCTCCAGGTGCTGAGGGGAGCCCCGAGGAACCTTCCAGAGCGGGGCGGGGGCAGCCCCTGCCTCCCGAGGGGGGCTCTTCTCCTGCCCTGGATGGGCCTTTTCTGCCACAAAACCACCCAAAAGTGGATGCTTTTCAGGTAGGAGATGATTTAGTTCGTTGTGGGTTGCTGGTGGGATGAGGCTTATCTTTTGTGGTCCTTGAAATGAGTTTTTTTCCTCTCGTTGTGGCTGATTCTTGCTGCTTTGCAGCCTGTGCTCTCGCCTAAATAGCGATGTTTCCCATTAGCTTTTGTTTGGGTTTTTTGTTTGTTTGTTTGTTTGTTTTTTTGGGAAGAGCTATGCTAGAGCTAGGCTTGGCTGCCCCTTCTTTTTTTTTTTTTTTTTTTTTTTTAATTCCATGATTAGGAAAAAGGATCCTCATGTTGATNTACCTGTTTTGTGGTGGTCTGCACAGTTGGATTATCAACTCGGAATCATTTACTATAATCCATGTAACGGTGGAATAAATTGCTAATGAAAGTTTCTGCGGAGTATAGGTTTAGAAATCTTGAGGTGAGGCACCAAGACCTGCAGAAAAGTTTTGCTCATAAATATTCCAAAGTGTTCTGGTTCTCTTTTTCTCAGTAAATATGACAAAATTAAGCTGCTTTTATCACAGAAAAAGCATCTCTGTTCAGGTCTGCAGCCACTGTAATTTGTATTCTCAGCTGCCTAAATCCGAACTAATACTCCATTATGCATAAACTGTCACTTCTACAAGTTTTTCTTGTTTGTGGTTTTTTTGGGTTTTTTTTTGGTTTTTTTTTTTGTTTGTTTGTTTTTTTAGCACAGTTATAGCCTGGTTTTTACTCACAGAGGATACAGGCTTTCAGCTGCTGTGTGGAGAGGTAGTAGACACGGTGGACTTCAGACTGTGAAGTTTGTTTTGTTTTGTTTTAACCCAATTCTCGCTTTTTCAAAACAAATCCAATCTACTTGCATTTCCTCAGGGAGGGGTTTCTAGGGTTTTTGGTTGGTTGGTGGTGTTTTGGTTTTGGTTTTGGTTGGTTGGTGGTGTTTTGGTTTTGTTTTTGGTTGGTTGGTGGTGTTTTGGTTTGGTTGGTTGGTGGTGTTTTGGTTTGGTTGGTTGGTGGTGTTTTGGTTTGGTTGGTGGTGTTTTGGTTTGGTTGGTTTTGTTTTGGTTTGGTTGGTTTTGTTTTGGTTTGGTTGGGTTTGTTTTGGTTTTGGTTGGCTGGTGTTGTTTTGTTTTGCTTTTGTTTTGTTTTGGTTTTTTGTTTGTTTGCTTGGGGTTTTTTTATGAGTGATCTCAACACTCCAGTTCTTGCCTTCCAGTTGAGCACGTGTAGATGATGGGGGGTGGGGAGAAGAAAATGGAGGTATAAAATTATTACTTTGCATATGTAATGATACCTCTTTTGGAGATGGACTGTTTATCGGGTCCTTAATCCTGTTCCATGTGTCCTGAATTAGATACTCACCAGCTTGTGCTTTAGCAGCTGTTCAGCTCATCTGTGGAGTGCTGTTAATTTAAGCAGAGGAGGCAATGTGAAGAGGAACACAGGGAAGTCCCATCTGGTGTAAATGAGGGCATTGCTGTTGCACTGGCTGGTGGAGGGAGCAAAGGTCCAAATACTCAGGTGGTGCTCGTGAGACAAGGTTCAGCAATCACCATTATGAGTTTCTGTGTAAGCTTAAAATCTGGCACCCAATTGCTTCCGATAAGATGGGGCTTGCAACACTTGGCTTACCTTCCTCCTCTTACTAGGTGACTTGCACAAATCCTTTTGAAGTTCTTACTTTCCTCTCTCTCTGTCCCTTAAAAACAAACCAAACAAAGTCACAGAATCTGGCTGTCTTACTTCTAATCTTTGTAGACACTTAAAAATGCAGGATAAAAAGTATAAAGACTGAACTGTCCTTAATTGATTATGCTGCATTACGGTTGTGACCTAGTGATGTCTGACTCTTAAGTGAACCACAAGGAGGGTAGTTGTTGCATATGTTTCCTCTTTGCTTAGTGAAATGTTTTAAGCAAGTTGTTTATTGAGCCAAGTATCTAAAAATCCACTGTGTTGTACAGAAGTGCCACAATAAATGATGTCTCCTCCTTACAACAAGGTGTAACAAGTGGGCTTGCAAAGAATTACTCTTTTTCTTAGCCCTTCATTTTAAAGCATTAAAGACTTGCCCAGACCGAGTAGTTTTTGGTTAAAAACAGCACCAAGCACAAGAGGTTTCTGGTTCCTAGTACTATCATGTTAAGATTCTACATTTGAAAAAATTGGAATAGCCTGTTATAATGATGTAATTTGGGGCTGTTACGGATTACAGAAACTTTCTTCTGTATTAAACTCAACTTCTGACTAGCACACTTGAAAATGAACATGTGTCAGCCCTTTCTGAAGGGTATTGGAAAAGATAAGCCCCTCGGAGCAAGGATGTAGTGAGCGTTGGTGTCTTCCTGCCTTGATGGGTCTTAGCCTTATTTTTGAGGTAAGAAAATGTTTATTTTGTGTTTGCTGCAAGGACAGCCCGAGGGTTGAATATGATATTTCCAAATGTTGTCAGGTCATCTGTCTAGTTTCAGTGGGAAGCCTGTGCTGTGCAGGAGTTGGAGGCTGGCTAAGGCTCCTTCGGCTTTGAATGGGATGTATCTGTTTCTCTTTGGAATGGAGCAAGGTGTATTTCTGGAGAGGAGGTCTGAATACTTTGAACACTGAGTGGTGCCCTCTGATTACAGGGTGTGGTTTTTTATCTCAGGATTAAGCAGCAGTGTGTGCTACTCTGTGTTGAAAGTAAGCGGTAGAATTGGACCACATGCTGACCATATACTGTATACAGCTGCGTGTCGAGGCCTGGGCTTTATTCTGTAGCAATTTATGCAAATTTATGATCCTACTGCTTTTACTACAGTGCAGTGCAGAAAACCACAGAATTCTGCACTGATTTCCAGAGTATCTGCTTCTGACCTGGTATATGGTGCATTGGCAAGACTTAAAAACAACGTATTCTCTCTTGAGTGTCTTTCCTTTTAACTCTGGTTCAGGGTCAGGTCTGAGGCAGACAAGTCCTATGCCCTGGGTCTCTAAGGGGGCTGCTGCTTCTCTTCCCAACAAAATACAAGGACCACTCTGAAAGCCTCAGTGGGGTAGTTCGTGATCTTCCTCTGGGAAAACAAATGTGTCTGTAATGGTCCACAGCAGCACTGGGCATGAGGGCTGTTTGATTGCAACAAGAATTATTTCACAAAAACAACTTGACCCATCTCATGGATTGTTATGTAGCAAGTCAAGACGTTAGTGAATGTGAAGACGTGCTAGCAAGTCACTGTCTCTTCAGCCCAAGGATTGTACGCTTTGTTTAGCTGCGGTGTGTGGTGGGGTAGTAGAGCAGGAATTTTCAGAGATTCCCATCTAAATTCATGCACTGTTTTTGCCTC
>VZRU01007074.1:13266-26357 GCA_013398155.1 Pedionomus torquatus | reverse complement strand
TCCGTCTGCTAGGGCCGCCCCTATATTGTCTGCCTGCCTCCAAGGTGTCTGCTCTGTCCCGCATCCCCTGTGCCCCGGCCCGGCCCAGTCCCCTGCACCCCACTCAGCCCTGCCGTGCCCTCCCGGGTCCCTTGCCTGCTCGGTCCCCAACACCCCAGCCCTGTCACCTGCCTCTCCCCGCTCCCCACGCCCAGGCCATGTCAAACCCCTGCCTCTCCCTGTCACTCTCTGCCCACACCTTCCTGCCTGTCAGTCTCTTGTGCCCCCCAGGTTCCCCCCACCCCAGGGGGTCGGTATGGTCTGGTCCCGTCTCGGTGTTCATGTGATGGGTGGGCTGCGCCGGCCTCCCTCCTTCCAGGGACATGGTGAGGGTGGGTCTGTGACAGGCTCCCCCAGGTCCCGCTCCACCTCCTGCCTGCCCTTGCAGCACCAGTGCTAACGTCCCTGCCATGGCCGGCTCCCCACCCCGGCAGAGTGGTCCTGGCTCCACGCTGGAGGAGGAGGAGGAAGATGACGACCCAGCCCTGGGCTGCGATGGTGACTTGGAGGTGAACCCCTATGATGGGCTGCCCTTCTCCTCCCGCTACTATGAACTCCTGCAGCAGCGCCGGGAGCTGCCTGTCTGGACCACCAAGTACAGCTTCATGGAGCACCTGGAAGGCAATAGCGGCATCATCCTGGTGTCTGGTCCCCCTGGCACTGGCAAGAGTACCCAGGTGAGTGTGGGAGTTGTGTCAGGATGCCCAGCCCTGTTGGCGTCTGCGTGTGGCTGGACAGGACCATGCTGCTGCCTGGAGCCCAGCACAGGGCTGCAGTACCAGTCACTTTGCTGACAGTCTCTGTCTGCACCCACTGGACTCCCAGCCAAGCATTCTGACCCTCCTGTTCAAAACACCTGTGGCACCGCTGCCAGCAGCATCTGCCCCAAGGCCAAGCAATCACAGCTCCCATAGCACAGGAGCCACCAGGCTCTCACCCCAGCAGTGTCAGCTGGCAGGCCCTGGGCCGTGGTGGAGTGGGGAGGTGGGAGCCTGGGTGGCTGGAGAGCTGTGGGCAGAAGGCATGGGGATGGGACTGCTGCAGCTCCCTGATCCCGTGGCAGCATTTGAGCTTGAGGGGAGGACAGAGCAGGTGATGAGCCCCTCAGGGCCTTGGTTCTGCTGCAGTACCTGGGAGTGT
Organism: Pedionomus torquatus; assembly: GCA_013398155.1. NCBI lineage: Eukaryota > Metazoa > Chordata > Aves > Charadriiformes > Pedionomidae > Pedionomus > Pedionomus torquatus. Next base: position 25,178 of record VZRU01007074.1, on the reverse strand, counting down.
GCCGCTGTGGTAAGCCTGATGTGTGGCAGGACTAGTGCAAAGCCAGGCTGTCACATGCTGGGATGTGCCAGGGCAGGTGCTGGGGCCCTGGGCAAAGCTGCAGCACGAGCCGGGAAGTGCTGCCATGGCTGCCCCGGGAGTGGCTCCTGCAGCAGTGCAGGGTGTCAGGCAGGCGTGGGACAGGGAAGCAACCCCTCCCTGGAGCTGAGTCCAGGTGCACAGCGTGGCAGTGGGTGTGGGCAGTGGGGCTGGATGGTGGTGGGTCCAGGGTGCCAGGATCCAGCCTGCCTGTCCCAGGGATCTGGTCCCATCTGACAGCCCCTGGCGCAGCAGTCAGAGAGATGTTGTCACGCAGACTTTGACCAGGGGAGGGATCACCTGGAAGCTGTGAGGGTAGCCATGGCCTCCGTGGGGCTGGAGAAGGCTGGGTCACTGCGCGGCAGCTGCTGGCCTCTGGGGCTATCAGGGTGTTGGCAGTGGGCTCGCGGCCCAATTTGCCTCCCTTGGGTGTGACCCCGCTGCAGTGCGGGCCTGGGTTCAGCCTGTGGCACTGGCCAACCTGCAGGGTGACAGATATGGGGAATAAAGCCTTGGCTTGGTCTGGCCCCAGGGTCAGGCTGGGCAGACACAGGAGTGCAGTCACCTGCTCCTGAGGGGTACATGGGGTGGGAGGAGCAAACAAGGTGGGCAGGTGTGTTGAGAGCAGATAAACAGCAGATTTCCGGTCCCCAGTGTCCAAGGGACATCCACACATGTCCCTGGGACCATCCCACACCACCTGCCTGGGTGCTTGGGCAGCTGTCTCTTGCTTCCTTCCCTGTCTCTAACCATGGGGTTTCCTGGTGTGGTGTGTGATCCTTCTGGCCTCATGCCAGGATGCTCAAGCCCTTGCCCCAGCCTTGTGGCTGCTGCAAGGTCTGGATCTCATGGACCCAGCCAGTGACATTGCTTTGTGCTGAACCTGACTGGAGGCCTGCCCACCCGTCCCTGGAGAGGAGTAGGAGGCTGGTTAGAATAGAATAGGATGGCTCCAGTCAGAAGGAACCAGCAGCTGTTGTCTGGTCCGACTGCCTCACCACTCCAAGGCTGACCAAAAGTCAGAGCACATTATTAAGGACATTGTCCAAATGCTTCCTAAGCCCTGGCAGGCGTTAGCTAGAGGCACCACTCTGTCTGAGCTGGCAGCTCTGGCAAAGGCAGTGCAGTACATACCCCTCCAGCCCCATTTTTCCTGGGGAGGTGGAGGCAGAGAGGATTGCTGTCCTGTGTCCTTAATGCAAAAGCCAGCACCATGATGTCCTGTAACAAGGCAGAAAGCTGCAGAGATGGGGGGATGAGGCTCTGCGGTCTGTGTCGCAGGTTGCTGGGGCTAAGAAGCAATGGTACTGGAGAGGGAAGGTCCTGCCTGGGCTGTTGAGTCCTTCTGTATGGCCTCTGGCCCGAGGAAGTCTTACAGCTGGATCTCTGGGGCTATTGTGAGGAGAGTCCCTTTGACCTTCTTATGAGGCACAGTGGGTGCTGCTTCATGATGGGGAGGGGAACATCCAGGCCCTCCTGGCTGTGGCTGGGCTGTCCTCAGGCCCTGACCAGCATTCTGTCCCTGCAGATCCCACAGTGGTGCGCGGAGTATGCCCTTTCCCTGCAGTTCGCCCATGGCCTTGTGGCCTGCACTCAGCCCCACAGCCTGGCCGCCCTCAGCCTCTCCCTGCGTGTGGCCGATGAGATGGACCTCAACCTGGGCCACGAAGTTGGCTACTGTGTCCCCCATGAGGACTGCTGCACCACCGAGACCATCCTCAGGTATGAGGACAAGGGGGACTCCCCCCGCGCTGCCTGTGCCGGGAGCTCCCATTGCACCACACTTTAATCCCGCTGAGCTCTCCGGCGGCAGCATAATCTCTTAATCCAGCCTGGCCTCGTTGCTGGCTGCCGAGGTCCTCCAGAGGCTATGGTGGGGGCTTCTGCCACTGGGGACGGGGCAAGGTGTGCTCCCTTGGGGCTGTGTGTGGGGATGCCCACAGGGGTGCAGCCCACGGTGCTGGGGGTCCCCGTGGCTGCCCTACACTGACGGGGATGGCCCATGGCAGGTACTGCTCAGATGAAATGCTGCTGCGGGAGATGACGTCGGACCCACTGCTGCGGCAGTATGGTGTGGTGGTGCTGGACGAGGCGCAGGAGCGCACGGTGCCCACTGATGTGCTGCTGGGGCTGCTGAAGGATGTGCTGCGCCAACGCCCTGCACTGAAGGTGGTGGTGGTGACCTTGCCGGCCATGGAGGAGCAGCTCCGAGCCTTCTGCGGGGACCCACCTGTGGTGCGGGTGCCAGGATCTGGTCCCCCTCCTCAGCTGCTTTACAGAGACCCACCAGCCCGTGGTCACGTTGCAGCTGCTTGCCAGGCTGTGCTGGACATCCACCGGCGGCAGGAGCCCGGCCACATCCTGCTCTTCCTGGCCAGTGAGCAGGTGGGCTGCGGGCACCCCACACCTTAGCTCTTTGGGGATTCAGCTTGCCATGAGGGAGGAAATGGGCAGGGAGAAGGTTTGAGGGATCTCTCTCAGCTCTGTGCAAGAAGCCCTGGGGATGACAGGCGTTGCTGCTGGGGAGTAAACTGCAGGAGCTAGGCCTCCTCTGTGGAGGGGCTGAGTACCATGTGGGGCCTGGGGTCTGTACCCCTAGGGCACCAGGAAGCAGCCATGGGTCACAGCACCCTGTCCCAGGGATGGGGCCTCTCCAGGCATCAGCAGGCATCACTCGTGTCCCCCTGTCCTTTCCCACAGGAGATCACTGAGTGCTGCAGGGCCATACAGACCGAGGCCATGGCATTGAACCCAGGTCTGGGCCCACTGCTGGTCCTGCCCCTGCACCCTGGTGTGGGCCGTGCAGCACAGAAGGTTTATGAAGTGCTGGAGGAGAGCAGCCGAGAAAGGCGGGTGATTCTCACTCACTGGCTCGCCGACTCGTCCTTCTCCCTGGGGACTGTGCGCTTTGTCATCGACTCTGGGCTGGAGCTGCGCAACGTGAGTGTGTCAGTCTGCGTCGGGGGTGCCAGGACAGGGAGCCCAGTGGTGGCAAGCGGGGAGCCTGGCTCTGCTCTGGAACACAGCCGGCAGCATGGGCTGAGGCAAGTCTGGGGAGGGAGTGGCAGGGCTGCAGAGATCCACATCGTCTGCTTGGTCCAGGTCCTGCTATCCTGCTCCAGGCTGAGGGACACTGTGTGGGGCACAGGATCTACTTCAGGGAGGTGGCAGCACTGTACCAGTGGGACAGAGGGGCCTTGTGGGAAGGTGGGGACTCATCTCTGGGCATCCCTTCTCATGGCATCACCTACAGGTCTACAACCCCCGCATTCGGGCAGAGTCCCAGGTGCTGCGACCCATCAGCAAGAGCCAGGCGGAGTCACGCATGCAGCGAGCTGCAGGCAGCCCCCAAGGTGAGAGCCCCTGCTTGGGCATCCCCAAATGTGCCTCCAGTGGAAGAGGACTGTTGTCCCACCCCATTGGGATTTCGGGCAGCCCGTGGCCCAGCACGCTTCCCTGCCTGCCTGCCTGCACTTGCTGCCCTGTCCCTGGGCTCCATCCCTCCCACCGTTGTGACTCATGACCCCTCTCCTGCAGGCACCTGTCTGCGCCTCTACTCAGAGGCCTTCTATGAGCAGCACCTGCCCCCCAACCCTGCACCCCACGTCGGCGAGCCCAGCCTCAGCCGCCTCGTGCTACTGCTAAAACGCCTGGACATCGCCGACATGGGCCAGTGCGACTTCCTTGACCGGCCAGGTAGTGCCCACAGAGGGCAGAGGAGCGGGGTATGCCATGGGGGGGCTGGAGTGAAGGGGGGCAATAGGGGCAGCTATGTGGGAGGAGCTGGAGGCTGGCCATGGCCGCAGCTGTCACTGCAGCCTGAGTTATCTCTGAAGAGGGGTTGGATGGTCCCACGGGTGGAGGAGGAGGAGGATGGGCTGCCTGGTCCTGGCAGCTAGCTGACATCCTGCCCTAGCCCCCGAGTCACTGATGCAAGCACTGGAGGACCTGGACTACCTGGCTGCTCTGGATGATGATGGGAACCTGTCAGAGGTGGGGATCATCATGTCGGAGTTCCCCCTGGACCCTCAGCTGGCCAAGGCGCTTATTGCCTCCTGCGAGTTCGACTGTGTGGAGGAGATGGTCAGCCTGGCCGCCATGCTCACAGGTACCATGCTGAGGGGCTCGGGACCCACTGTGCTGCTGGTGCAGGTCACAGTGAAGCCCCAGGAGAGCAAGCCCTGGTAGGGTTGATGCTGGGGGCCACATGGTGACCTTCCCTCTTCACAATCCCCAGCTTCCCCCTGCTTTGTGCCTCCTTCCACACATCTGGAAGAAGTGGTGACCATGCGCCGACGGGCCCTGCTCCACCCGGACGGAGACCACTTCACCCTCATCAACGTCTTCAACGCCTTCCAGCAGCGTGAGTGCCAAGCAGGGGCTTGACTGCCAGTGGGCTGCACACCCTGTGGGTGTCAACAGCTCGCTCGCATGTCCCCTGCTCCTTTCAGGAGCAAGCACTGCAGCCACATTTGTAACCCCATCCAGGCGCCACAGCCTGGCTGCAAGCGTGTCCCAGACCAGCCTGGGGGCCATGCTCTCTGCACGGTCCCTGTCCCCACTGCATTGAGGGGACGCGGTCTGTGGGAGCAGCAGTGCCTGGTTTCATGACCAATGAACCCTAGCCCAGCCAGACCACTGGCTTCCACGTGGGATCTGTGTTCATCCACCCTGTCCACACGGTGCTGACCCCACTCTCCCCTGCAGACAATGCAGATGAGGGCTGGTGCCGCAAGCACGGGTTGAGCGGGGAGGCACTGCGGCTGGCAGGCATCGTGCGGGCAGAGCTGCTGGAGGTGATGCAGCGGATTGAGCTGCCTGTCTCGCCCCCCGCCTTTGGCACCGATGCCAATGTGCTCAACATCCAAAGAGCTCTCATCTCCGGCTACTTCCTCAAGGTTTGCTGGGGGGCTGTGGGGGGCTTGGCTGTGGAGTGGAGGGGTCATGCCAGCCAGCCCTGCTCCCCTCCCACTCTGCTCCTCAGGTGGCCCGGGACATTGATGGCTCTGGCAACTATGTGATGCTGACGCACAAGCATGTGGCCCACCTGCCCCCCGCCTGCTGCTACCTGTTACGACAGCCCCCTCAGCGCCTGCCCCCCTGGGTCCTCTACCATGAGTTCACCATCTCACAGGACAATTGTCTCCGCGTGGTCTCGGAGATCCAGCCCCAAATGTGAGGACCTCGGGGATAGGGGGGGATGGGTTGTGCCCAGGGTGTGTGTGTGTGGCTCCATAGCTGTCACTGGCCTGCTGGCCTCCTGTGGGCAGGTGGGGGACTGTCCGCATGCAGGGGAGGGAGGAGGCTGCTCCAGGGACGCCCCTGGGGATGGCTGCCTCTCCTTGACCCACCTCGTCCCTGCAGGCTGGTGGAGCTGGCACCCCAGTACTACCTAAGCAACCTGCCACCCAGCGAGAGCCGCGACCTGCTGATGGAGCTACGGGAGAAGGTGGTAGCTGTGGAGGATGTGCCAGCAGTGCCAGAGCCACTGGGAGAGGTGGCCAGCGAGGAGGATGAGGACAGGGAAGTCTGTGTGCTGCAGTGAGCTGGAGCCACCACAGTCCCCACATTGGGGCTGCCTGGGCTTGGCTGTGACCACCAGGGATGGGAGAGCCCCTCAGGGGCCGTGCTGCTGCAGGGACTGACCCAATACCCAGGGAGGCATGGGTAGAGCCTGCTGCTACCATAGCTCTGCGCCACAGTTGTGCCAGGGGCCACAGGACCAGCCCCTGGCACTTCCCCTGGGGACAGAGCCTGGTTCGGGGTAGTGCTGGCCCCAGGCCTGGGGGAGTTATGCAGGCCATCCCTGCCGGGCATCTCCACCCAGTGTTTCCCCTGGGATTGCTGTGGGGCTGAGGCTGCCAGCCCCTTCCTGTCCCACTTCCCCCACACCTGACTTGGGAAACAGTGCCCCAGGGCCGAGGGGCCACTTGTGGGTCTCTCCTGTATAAAGTTTTGTGATCTTTACTCCTGTGTTCATATCCGTGATTGCGGCTGAAAAGGGGTCCGGTGAGGATGGGCTCTGTTTCACCTCAGGGTCCTGCCTGCAGCAGAGCAAGGGCTCCCCTCAGCCCCTGTGCTCCTGTGGGGCAGCTCTATGCCCTCCCCCTTGCCCTGCCCCAAGCCTCCCTTCCCGTGGGGGATTTTTCTGAACATGAGGCATCCCTAGTCTTGCTCACCTCCCACCTCTGGTTCTGGGTAACGTGCCGCTGCCCCCAGTCCCGCCAACGTGCTGAGGGGCAGCCCTGGCCTTTGCAACGGGTCTTCCCCTCTGTGGTTGCATGCTCTTCTGCAGAAGCAAAGGAGAAGCTGTGGCCAGTGGGGTGGGGTGCAGAGGCTGCAGTCTGGATGGTGTAGCCAGCTCCTGCTCACTCCAGGATGGGACAGGGCAGGGGTGCTCCCTCAGGGTGGGGTTCTCCCCTCTCCTCCTCCTCAGGGTCCCCCTGCCTGCCTTGGAGTACCCTCCAGCTTTCCAGCAAATCCCAGTCCTCTTGCAGCTCACCAGCACCTCAACAAAGGGCCTGGGGGCTAGGGGTCCCAGAGTGAGTACTGTGTTCCAGCCCCTGCCTCAGGACAGACCCCTTGTCATGGGCACAGGGCTGCTCCATCCTGGCAGCTGAAGCCCCTGTCTCGCCCCTTCACTTCCTCTTTCCCTTCCTCCTTCCCTCTGTCCTTCCCTTCCCGTAGCCCATGCGTGGGAGCTCCACTGTTCCCTGGAAGGGACCCGGAGGCTCCACTGCCCCGTCCCCACCACAGCGCCTCGAAGGTCCAGTGGAAAGGTGAGGTTTGGGTCTCCCCACAGCCTCCTCAGAGCCTGAACTTCCTCTTTGCTTTCTAGGAACCCCAGAAAGTACGTGAGTAGGAGCAGCGGGGTGCAGCTAGTGCCTCCATCATCCTCCCTGACCGGGGACTGCTTGCCCCTGAGGTGAGGGGGCTGCCCCGTCCCCTGCCCCTGGGCCAGGGCCACAGGTAGTGGAGGCTGGTGCTAGTGCCCAGTGTGGGCGCAGGGGCAGTGCCTTGCCAGGCTGAGTGAAGGTGGTCATGCAGCAGAGCTGGGCTGGTGGTGACAGCGATGGCAAAGGGGAGGTTGGTGGCTGTGGCTGCCTCTGTCCCCATGTCCCCATCCCATCCCAGCATTCCATGGGACAAGTGGCCAGGGTAGCTGCATGGCACTGACAGGGGAGGGGGCAAGAGCCAGTGCTGCCTGTCCCTGCCTGGTTACAGCACCCCGAGTCTCAGCAGGGACCCACTCCTCTCCTCAGGGACATACTGCAGCCAAGCTTGGCCAGGGCCAAGCACTGCGCCTGACCCTCTCTGAACTCCCAGGACAGGTTCTGCTGGATCTCGATGGTCACTTCCCTGTTCCTCCATGGCAAGGGGCTGTGGATACTCTGCACCACAGACGATGATCTGCAAACCCTGGGGTTCAGGACTTCTCTACGGGAGCTGGGAGGACCCTGAACTCCAGCACAGTCCTGAGTGCACAGTGGTTCCCGGGGTGGGGGGGGTAACCCATCCTCACTGCCGCTGGTGATGCCTGGAGGCGCCTGGGCTGGGAAGTACCCATGGTGAGTCCCAGCAAGGCTGGGGCTGAGTGGGTCAGGGGCTGAGCACGGGTCCTGGCTCACAGCTACACCCAGCCCAGCTTTCTCCTCTTCTGAGAACTGTGATGCTTCTGTGGTTTGGCTTCACCTTGGGGCAGCCCCGTGGGGTCCTGGCTCAGTATATACCCAGCTGCCTGTCAGCCCCCAGCCCATGCTGAGCCCACTGGAGCAGCACACACCACAGCGACAAGGTAAGCACAGAATGGGAGCTGCTGGGGGGACGCTTGCCCTGCAGCCCCAGGAGGGTCTGGGCACCAGGGAGCCCTGGGAGTGCTGCTCTAGGCAGGCACTACACCCCCTTGCCTGGAGGGGAACTTAGGGGGCTGCAGTGGGAAGGGTCAGGGCATTGCCTTGGCTGCCCAGCCCTGTGCAGGGCTCCCCACACACTGCAGCACTCCCCTCATTCCTTTCTGGCCCTGCTGGCTGCATCCTAGCTCAGCTGGCTCCCCTTCTCCTGGGGTATGGCTGCCCCCTGCTCCCCAGCATGAAGCTGCCCCTCCCCTACTGCTGCCCTTCCCTTCCCAGATGATGGTGGTGCTGGTGGTGCTGGTGCTGTGCCTCACTCCTGCAAACGCCCTGACTGCCTTCCCCCCAAAGCGTGAGTTCTGCCCTGCCTGGGCACAGGGGGAGGCCTTGGAGGGGAGACACACTGGTGTAGGGGAGACTGCAGGACCCCCACAGTAGCTGAAGAAAGCAAGGAGTGCCTGCGTCCCTCTGTTACGGGATGACACGAGCTCTTCTGGTGGGGTGGGAGGCTAGAAGATGGGCATGAAAGTGATGGGGTGGGCATGGGGTGATGGGAAGAGTGGAATGGATGCAGGATGAGGGACCAGGGTGGGGATGAATATGGGATGACGGGGCAGGGTGGGGACAATGCGGAAGGATGGATGTGGTGTGGGAGGTGGGCTGCCATACACCACAGACAATTTCCAAACCCAGTCTCTGCCTCTTATCTCCAGTTCAGGTGGGGAAACTGAATGGGGATGTGGTGGTAAAATGCAACACCTCGGAGCAGCAAGTAACTTGGACACAGAACGGGGACTCGGAGCCCATGGCTGAGCTTGTGGCTGAGGGACAGACTCTCACCATCCTTGGCTTGGACCTGCCGGCTACAGGCAACTACAGCTGCTGGGCTGGAACTGTCCTGCTGGACTCCACCTACGTCGTGGTCAGCAGACCCCGTATGTGGGACCTGGGCATGAGGGGCCTGTCACAGCCAGATGGGGGAGCCGGGGCTGAGGGAGCAGGGTGGGGTGGATGGGGAGCGGTGGGACAGGGAGGGCGATGGAGGGAGCTGGGGGCAGACACTCGTGCATCTGCAGATGTTTGTGCCCAGCCCCGGGGCTATGGGAATGCACCAGACATGGCTGAGGAGATCCCAGCCATGGGGGCACAGCCTGGCCTGTGCCATATGAGGAGGGAGCACGACTCCTGGCCTTGTGCAGCCCCTGAGCTGTCACCTTTTAGCCCCACCAGGCGAGAAAGGGATGAACGTTTCCTGCCAGGCTGAGTCCTACCGCGGTTCCTTCCACTGTTCCTGGACCAGCCCACCTTCCTCTATCTTCCGTGCCCGCCTCACACGCAGGTGTGTGCCACAGGGACCCCCCAAACCTGAACCCAGCCCCTTGGCCACCCAGCTCTCACATCTGCCTCTCCCTTGCAGTGATGGCTCCTTGGGGGAGTGGATTCCAGCAGCCGATAGCCATGGTCGGTTCAGTGCCAGCTTTGCAGACCCCTCCTTCTGCCCCTTTGCCGAGGAGCTGCATCCACTGCAGCTGCACCTGGAGGGGCTCTCAGACACCTCCTACTTCAACTTCTCCATCCGCTTTTTCATACGTGACATTGGTGAGTTCAGACCAGTGGGGAGGTCCTTGGGTCACCGGGAGCCCTGTGGGAGAGCTCAGCCACAGGGCTGGGCAGAGCTGCCCCGTGCTGAGCCCTACTCTGCCCACAGTGCGGCCTGACCCACCACAGGAGCTGGCAGTGCAGCGGCGGGGGGAGCAGCTGCACCTGGCCTGGGCCCCCCCAGCCTCCTGGCCGCTCCCCAAGTCCTACTTTGCCCTGCTCTACCGGCTGCAGTATGAGCTCCCCAACGGCACCCAGGTAACTGCAGGATGCCTATGCCCAGCCTGCCCCTACACGTGCCCCCCCGCCCCCCATGTCCTTGCTCTGCTGTGCCCACCCTGCCCTGCCCCAGCCTGGACTCTTCCCTCTACCCAGGTGTGCCATTGGAAAAAGGGACTTGCTTGGGGCTCAGCAATGGTCCCCTCCTCTGCTTCTCTCCTTGGTGCATTGAATTGTCCCTCGCGGCTGTCACCTCTGCTTCCCGCCTCCAACGCTGCCCACTTAAGGCAGCATCACTGGCTGGCCTGGGGAGATGTCAGTGCCCCACACTCCTGAGCCCTGCTCCTGCCTTCCCCACAGCCTCACCTCCAGCAGTGCCCATGCCAGCTGCCCCCAGCCCCAGTGCTGTGGTGCTCCCTGGTGCCATGACCTGCCTCACTTTGCAGGTTGACAAGTACGTGGAGGGCACAGAGGAAACATGGATGCAGGAACGTGCACAGCGGGTGCGCATCAGCTGCCAGGACCCCTACGCCAACCCCAGCTGGAGCCCCTGGAGCCCCTGGCAGGATGTTGATGCAACCCAGTAGCGCCAGCTCCGAGGGCACTGACCCCCCAACATAGACATCCCATTCCCCTCACATCCATCTCCTACCCCACTTCCCTTCCCTGTGCACGGGGGTGCCAGGTGCTGGGGGGCACCCCCCAGGTGCGGCAGCCATAGACAGCTAACACCAACCTTAGTCTTTTATGGTTTGGAAGAGGCTTTTTACCTTTGATAAAAGACTGTGCTTGGCTTCACTGTGACAAACCTTGATTAGTCTTTGTGGGGAGTAGGGGGTGCTGGGCCCTCTGCCACTCAGCCTCTGTGGGCTCCAGCTGGGTACACCACAGGCAGGGCTCCTGCCTGCCCTGACCTTCTGCTCCAGATGCTCAGACAGGACCCTGCCACACAGGGTGGGTCACATGCTTGTGCAAGACCTCTGCTACCCCACAGCTCCCTGAGGGGCCCCTGTTCTCCTGGCTTTGGGCTTGGCCCACGGGGTCCTCACACATGGCTGAAAACAGACCTGTAACATGCACACACGTTCCAGCCCAACCAGGGTCAGCCCAGGTCAGTGACTACCCTGTCCTGTCCTGGCTGGGGGTTCCCCACAGCTCTAGTCAACTGTCTGCCCGGGGACACAGGCACCCTGGACCCCCTTATTCCTCATCAACCCCACTAGACCTGCCTCCTTTCTGGGGTCTGCGGTGGGGCAATATCCCCAGCCCTACGGACAGTACCCCAGTGTGGATGTGCTGCCCTACACCAAGGGGACATGCCCTTGGAAACAGCGCCCTGTCCCCACGTTCTGGGGTGCAGGATCCCTGCCTGGTTCCAGGAGCACTGGGGCAGGACACAGCCACAGCAGGAAGGGGCCAGAGACCACCTGCCAGCACCGGGAGGACGCAGCTCCCACTAGGGCACAGTTCCCTCCAGTTCCCCATGATGTACCCCTGTGGGGTAACCAGCTCAGGGGCGAGGAGCTGCAGCCAGGCAGGAGGGATCAAAGACCCAGCAGCCAAGGAACCCCCAGGGGGCACGGCCCCAGCACCCAGGTTCCCACGGAGTTGCCCCAGCTCTGCCGCAAACCCCAGACGGCAGCAGAGTGCCCCCGGCACAGGGCACGGACAGCGGACGCTGCCTCCCACCAACACAGTCGGGCCGGCTCCGGTTAATGCCACGGGGCTTTATTGAGGTGCTTCTGGGCGGGCTGAGGCCGGGACCCCAGCCCCGCTGCTGCTCCGGAGAGGCTGGTGAGAGTGTGCGGCCCCGTGGGTGCCGACCTCCTGGAGGGGCGGGGCCTCCCGGGACTCAGAGGAGCCCGGGGAGCCTCAGGAGTCCGGGGGTCTCACGGCACGGGGGACAGGAGGACCAGAGCTCCGCGAGTCCAGAGGGATCCAGGCGGTCCTGGGGTCCCATGGCCTGGGCGTCCGGGGGCAGAGGTCCCGAGGCGCGGGCGGGCGGGAGCTCAGGGGACCCCGAGGCGCAGAAGTCCGGGGTCTGGGGGCCCAAGCGCGGCGCCTGGCGGGTACCGACAGCGCCCGGTCCCACAGCAGGGCCGGGTGTCCCGTCACGGCGGGACCAGACAGCCCAGACGCAGCTCTTCGCCCTCCAGCATCTCCCTG
>VZRU01007070.1:20471-38671 GCA_013398155.1 Pedionomus torquatus | reverse complement strand
GCAGGGGGGTTGGAACTCCATGATCTCTAAGCTCCCTTCCAACAATAACCATTCTGTGATTCTATGATTCTCCAGAGCCACTGGCTCTGTGGGACGCTCCAGCCATCCCACTGATGTCATGCTCCTGTGAGGACCTCATCCAGCTTCCAAGATATCACCCAGCATCCCTGGAGCTGCAAGCACAGGACAGGAGACAATCTTAGTTGCAACACGGCTGGGTCATCTGCTCTCCCAAAGGCTGGTTTCATCCCAAGCAAAGCTAAAGCCCTTCTGGAAGCAAAGAGATGCTAATAGTCTCTGTCAGTTCGGAAACGATCTTTTGGGATGGAGCCATGAGCCTTGATACTTCGTGATGGGAGTTCAGCTGCTTTCTGCAGACAAACCCTGATGACTTTGTGCTGGCTGAGCCAGAACAGCCATGTCATCGACACCATGTGCTGGAAAGGGCAGGTGAGGACCAGTCATTTGTGGTTTGCCTCAATTTAAAAATGGGGAGGCAGCAGGTGAGGCAGTGAGGGACTGTGAGTGCTGGGCCTCTGGATCTCAGACATTTGCCACTGACACTGCTGGTGGACCCCATTGGTGCTTGTGGACGCAGTGCTGAGTGAGGGAAGTGGTGCCACTTCCCCTGCTGCACCCAAAATTAGGATCTTCTGCCATGAAGGCCAGGAAGAGCAGCTCAATATATCAGCAAGCTGCCTTGAAACAGATGCTGCCATCGGAGCAGAAAGCAGTTGTGTTTGAAGGATTGCTGCTTGGGTCAGGATGGGGTATGTCCCTCTGGGGGTATCTCCTCCAGGACAGAAGGAGGTTGTGGGCTCCTGGGGTTGGTCTGGAGCACCCCCATCACCCCGATGTCTCCTGAAGCAGCAGGGTTGTTTGGCAGGATGATTCTCAGCAGACAGAGGCCAGCATCTCCTTATACAGCACCATGCAAATCCGTGCCTCAGTTTCCCCTGCTACCAGGAGGCTCAGCAGTGGATTTGAGCAGCCTAAAAGCAGTAGTTTCCCATTGGACTTTTGCCCAGCAGGAAAGAGGGCAGAACAGAGGAGCCTGGTCATGGTGTTTGCAGGGGTTCTGCTGGTGCTGTGATGGGAGCAGGCTGCTGGTGCCTGCAAAAGGGACCAAATAAATCTGGACAACCCTTGGTGCACATCCCCATGGGGGGATCGTTGAGAGCTCCAGTGAAGAGGGTGGACACAGGTGTGGGTGACCACTGTGTATAGATCCAGGGCCACAAGCATGAGTGACTCTTGGTCGTGGGACCGACCCATCACTGCTCCTTGCAGTTGCCCATCTCCAGCACCTTGTGTGATGCACACACTGCTGCTGCCTTCAGCGTGGCCCTGGGGCTCCTCAAGGAACAGCCAGAAAAGGCTTTTCTTCGGGCTCCCTGATGGCATCAGGGGGAGCCACACTTGTGTCTCTGATCTTTAGATTTCCTCCAAACGGGAAAAATAGTGCCCTTTGAAAATTTCATGAGGGTGGCAGAGTTGCCCGTCTCTCACCGCCACGTGCTTTTGAAAGCCATTTAACGGTGACTGCAGTGACAAATGTCAACAGGAGGCTCGGGCTGAGGGGAGAGCAGCGAGCAGCAGAGCACTGGAATTAAAGAATGAAATATTTATTTTGAGGTTTGGCAGCGCTGGAAGGAAAACACATCACAGGCAAGAGGCATGTCAGTGTGGACGGCGCTGAAAGCCACAAATGAGCCCATCAGGCTATAAACTGCCGCAAGATGCCCTCTCCCTCCCCACCTCCAACCCCTTCCAGGATCATTTCCAGCCTGGGAAGGTACAGAGAAGGTTAAACAACCAGGGATGGCCCAAAATTATGCACAGCCAAACCGAAATGGGGTGTCTGAGCCAGGATGGAGGGAAGGGAATGGTGGTCCCAGCTTGGCTTTAAATAAATACAAGCCATAAACTCTCCGACTGATGGACAGAGCATCATGCCCATGGCAGTGGTGCAGGAACCAGGAGGTCCTGTCTCTGGCAATGATGTTGCCTGGCTGGAAGGTGGGATGAAAGCTCAGATCCTCCTAGAGGGTCAGGACCATGAGTTTTCCTCTCCCTTCCTTGGTTCAGGCTCTGGACAGCAAGTTTTGTTCTTTGCCAGCTCTTGGTGCGCTGAGAAAGGAGTGCAGGGCAGTCAGGATCCCCAGCTTTCAACCTCAGATGTTAGGGCTGAGGCTGGGGAGCGACCTGAGGGCTGGAGGCAACCTCTGTGGTGGGTTTATTGTGTTAATCAAATAAAGGAGCTAAATGAAACTCTGTCTCTGTGTGTCAGGGAGGATCCTGTGAGTCTGCCTTGCTCTCAGCCCAGGATGCTGTGGCACCCGCTTCCACTTTGCCTCTCCCAGCCCTGAAGAGGTGCCAGGATAACATCAAGGGTTAATGTAGGATTATCTCAAGAAGCTACAGCCTCGTCAAGAGCCCAGGATTGGCAGGTCATTAATCTCCGAATTGCTTGATAACTTTAAATACAATCATGTAATCAGCAGGAACCTGTAATTATTATTTATGTGCATGGTGCTTACCAAATTACAGCGCTCTCCAAGGCTCTGTGTGATGAGCAAATTAATTCTGCAACGGAAGAGCTTGACCAGAAAGAGATGTTTGTGTCTGAATTTCACTCGTAAACATTGATGTATGAAATGAAATTCGGGTTTAATTGGCCCTCCCTCCTGCTGCAAAGCACATTACGTTTCTATTCTGTCTTAGCTCAGCTGGCGAGAGGGAGCATCACGGAAAACTTGGAGGAGTTTCTCTAACCCTGATGGTACTTGTGTGGGAGACCCACACAGGATGCTCCTCACACCACCACCACCACCAGCCCCCCCCTCCCAAGACGTGATGGTGTTGACACCTTTGTGGACAGACTGTATCCCACCCCCACGCTACGGGCATGTGGACGTGGGGTAGAGAAGAGAGAAAAAAGCCACCAGCTGCCCCAAGGGCCTCTGTGGGATGCTGAGCCCATGGCTTCCATGGGAAGCAGGCAGAGGCAGTGCTGGGGGTTATCTTTTCCAGAAGATAATCATGCCCCAAAAGTCCTTGTGAGAGGAATCAAGAGTAATTTTAATCAAAGAAGGCTGAGAATACACAGACCTCTCCACCTCGGGGAAACAAAGTCACCTCGGTCAGAGCAGACCACTGAGAGGAGAAGGAACAAACAGTGGTGCAAGACACAGACGCTTCTGTTTGGGTTTCTTTCTTTGGTTTTTCATTTTCCATCTTCTTTTCTACCAAAAATGACCCCACTTTAGAAAAATCCAACTTGAACACATAGAGCATCACTTTTTTGGTAACATCACTTGTATGTACAATGGAAAAGCTCCCTGGGACATGTTCCTTTCTCTGTAGTGGGCAGGTTTTTATTAGCTCCTGCCAAAGCACCTGCAGAGAAATCAAACAGTCCGACGGTGGGTACAGAACAGGTTTACTCCTTCCAGGGCATCAGCCCTTTCCAAATGCAGCCATAAAGCTGGGAACTGCCAGTTTAGCCTTTGTGTAACTCTGGGGGTCTTTTTCTCATCCGTATATGGGACAAGGGGCAGTTTCTGGGACTGCTGGTGATGGACCAACTTGTACAAGGACCAAAACCTGCCCCATATGCAGAGCACGGTCCTCGATGTGGTCACTCCGGCACACTGGGGGCTGGTGCTGCTCCCAGCACGTTGCTGGAGGCAATCGGGCACTCCTGGTTTTGGCTGCACAGTAGACATGCAGGTAGGAAATCTCAGTGGGAGGAAAATGTGAAGAATTTCCTTCAAACTCCTGAACTACTGGAATATTTAAGGAAAGAACCTGGAGGTTTTAGCCTATACCTTGCTTTAAAGAAACAAGAAAGATTTTATTCCTTTCTGGTGGTATATCCTGAGGAAATCTGATATTACTACAATTTGCAAGATGCTTAAAACTCCCCAGGGTGGGAAATATTTACACCTGTTCCTTAGAGTGGGGAAACTGAGGCACAGAAGTGTGAAGGGACTCATATTAGAGCCTGCGGGGCCTCAGGGGCAAAATTCCTGGGATACAGAGAGTAGACTCAGCTCATAACTCCTCATTAATCCTTCCCCTGCTCAATCCCCAGACCTCACAGGGGGCAGGGAAAACGTGGCTCCGAAGAGGTTGGAGCAAACTCATCTGCCTCGCCTGGACCCCTCTGCTCAGCTGCTTTCAGTGATGACATGAAATAGGGCGCTGGGGATGGATCAGGGACTTGGTGGGACTGGGAGCTGCACGGGAGGGGGTCCCCAGCCAGGGGAGGGAGGCTGCCACTCCTCCAAGGCACTTAACCCAGCGTGGGAATCATTTGGCCACATCCTCTGCGTAAGAGCAAGGAGCAGCTTTGGCACCGAGCTGGCCTGCAGGGGTAAAAGCAGGGCAGGGAGGAGGGGAATGAAGCCACGGCATGTCCCCCCGGTAGCTGTCTTTGGGGAGCTGAGCCACCACTTTCCTGCAGCTCTCCCTTGCCTTTCCACCGCACCGAGGAGGGGCACAGCATCAGCCTGTGGTCCAGGGGCTTTGCAAAAGCCTGCAGAACCAGCTGTGGTGGGATGGACTGCAGGGTTAACTAAACCTCATGCCTTCCTTCAGACCATCACCCCTTTGTGTAGCTGTTCGGAGCCCGTGGGATCCATCCCCATCCCCTGCGTGGTTCCCTCCCCGCTCCCAGCCCACCGCTCTGCTTGACATCCTCGGTGTTGAGATGAGAAATGACCTGGTCAGACCAAGCATCAGTTACGAGACCTCCTGGGGACGGGGTAAGGGGCAGGGGAAGGGCTGAATAATCCCAGCGGTAGGTATAAAAACACAGCCACATAAAGCCATGCCTGCCACGTGTCCAGGGCTCTCCATCCATCCCCTGTCACCCCAGAGGACTTTGGTTCCCCCCCAGAGGGTTTTCCCTCCTGGTCCCCCAGCAGCATTCCAGCATGCACCCACAGGAAAGCTGACCCAGCTTCCCAAGGGAATAGCCCCAAAATATGTCCCAGCAATGTCCTGGTGTCCTGTCACCTCAAAGCAGTGACAAGCTCGAGAGAGGCAGTGCCAGGACATGGGGAATTGTGCCCAGGATGGACGCAGGCATGGAGGCTGCTGCAACCTCTCCAGGCTCCTCTGGCTCCTTCTGCCACCCCAGCAAGTCACACCGCTGACAAGGAGATGGCAAAGCAGCATCTCAGCTGTCCTATCCTACAGGTCTGCCCCAGCAAGCAGGACAGGAGCTTCTGTAGGGTCTCTCATAGCTGCAGTGAGTTTGTGTGTCCTCTGCGAGACTGGTGGGTGCAGGCAGGACCCAGCTCCTGTGTTGTGCCATGTTGGGGGTGCCAGGCAGTGGGGACACTGGCTTCCCCAGCCCATAGGGCAGCTGCTGGCTCAGACGGCCGTGGACTGCTTGATGCTGTGGAAGCTGACGCGGGTCGGGGAGGTGGGGATGGACATGGCCCGAGCCACGCGGGCGCGGATGGAGTGCTTGTCCTGCCATCGGTGCCACCGCTTCCGTACGGCTGATCGGACCTGGGGGCACAAGACAGAGCAGGGGACATTCAGTGACCACATAGCTCTCAGAGGCACCAACCATCCTCATCCTCAGTCTTTCAACCCTGCTCAGCTCCCCCGGGACAGTGAAGGGTCCTGGGAACCCCTGTCACCTCACAGGGCACCCAGCCTTGTTTGATGTGATACTGGTGAAATGTAGCCCTTGCAGCTTCAAAAGGAGGTAAACCCGACTGATGGTGCCTCTGAGCACAAAATGGAAATGAGAAGGTGAAATAAATCGAGCAGGGTCTCTGCAGGAGAGTCACCATCTCATGCACTGCATCGGATGCTGCAAGGGGCTGGGAGAGGAGCGAGACAGTCAGGGAGGTTTTATAACTTAGTTGTTTCATGCTAGTGGCATTTCTTTGACATTAATTCCAACCTACATCAGTCCAAGTGCTTTCTGTGGCAGGTAAACAGTGAAGAAATGCCTTTTTCATTGACTACAGTGTGGGATGGCCCTGGAAGGTGGGCACTGGACATAGGAAGGCTGGGATGATGTGGTTGGGTGAACACACCCTCAGCCAGCCCAGCTGGGATAGAGAGATGAAGGACTCTGAATTGCATGGCGTGAGATGCTTCTGGTTCACCAGCTAGCCCTGGTCCAGTCCCTTTTCCTCCTGCATCAGTTATTTATGATAACAAAGCAAACTTGTCTGGGGCAAACTCTCCTGAGCCAGCAAAGGAGCAAGAACATTTGGGAGGAGGCAGGGGAAAGAGCTGCCCAAATGATCAGCCCAAGGATCAGCCTCTGCTCTCCCCTCCTTTGCTTTCTGCTGTCTGTGTTTTGGGTCACAGCCTGGGATGTGCTCCTGTCCATGTGCCGGGTGTACGGGAATTACCCTGGTGAAGGATTTCCCAAGGGTGAGGGGACCCTGGGTCCTTCTGCTCCACCAAATGGCACAAGTGCATCCCAAGAGCATCCGTTCCAGGGGTGGATTTTCCTCCACCAAAGGAGGAGACCAACCACAGCATTCCCATCTGGTCACAACCTGTGTCTGGAGCTGGAGGTAATGCACGGACTGATAGAGCAAACACCTTCAGCTGGGACATTGGGCTCCAGCACCCTCTGAGCTCTGCAGGGGAAGAGCCTTGGGCTGAGCTGGTGTCTGTTGGTGAGGAAGGATGTAGGCCCTCCCCCACCCTCCTAACCCCTGGTGCTCACCTCGCTGTTCAGGAAGCAGTAGAAGACAGAGACAAAGAAGCCCTGTAAAGAGACAAGCAGTAGTCACCATGGAGCAACCACCCCCAGGCTCAGGAGCTTTGGAGCAGCTCTGGGGTTTGTGGAGGTCTGGTTTTGGGAGTGGGCAGGAGCAAGTTGAGGCATCAGCTATGGGATGGGCTCCTCCACATCCCTTGCTGGGGAGACTGAGATGGAAGGTAGTGCTGAGGACCGTACCTGGAAGGACTCCAGAAAGGAGTTGAAGTAGATGAAGACGATCCTGGAGATCTCATCTTCCCCCGGGTTGACAAAGAACAGCATGTAGGTGATTCCCAGCAAGGGCAACAGCACCAGTGTGGCCTTGACTGCTTTCCTGGGGAGAAGACACACACCTGAGCTGCTGCAGCATGGCTCTGGACATGGAGACTCTCCCCATCCCACTCCCAGCACCAGACTGGTCTGTCTGAGTCTGGACAAACCAGTGACCAGGGGAGGATGGAGCAGAGCTGGGCTGTTTTCCGATGCAGTCTCCAAGGGATGGGACTGTTCTGAGCACTGGGTACCTTCTGTGGTTTCTCCATCCAGAAAAGGGCAGTGGATAGTGGAAGCCTGACCTTGAGCTGGCGTGAAATGATTGCTTGGCTGATCTAGGCCTCGATTAAAAAGGAATTAAGAGGGATAAAATAATTCACACCCTTCAACGTGGGTTTATGAAAAAACTCATCTCAGCTAATTAATTTGATATCTTTTCTTGATGAGATTACAAGTGCGGTTTGTGAAAAGTAAGTGCTGATACAGGAGGAGGGATGGGGGGTTGGCACCTCATTCATTTGGATTAGCTGACAAGAACAATGCCAAGTCAACACTTTTTGCCTAAAAATCCTGTTAGTGGACAGATTCCAACAGTTGCTGAAAACAGGAAAAGTCATCCCTGGCAGGTCTGGGCTGGGCATGGATGGGGTTCTGGAGACTGTGCTGTGCTGCTGACCTGGAGCAGAGCCACAGCCACCGACACAAACTGGCAGATGGCATCGGAGGAGCGGGAAATAACCGAGGACGTGGGCATCTTCAGGCTGGCAAACCAGGGAACAACACACTCACTGGGGTGGCTTCCCCAGGGAAGCAGCCATGGTAGCAGGGAACCCATCAGCTTTTCACCAAAAGCCAGCATTTAAGGTGAGCAGGAGCCCCTCTAGGGTTTAAGGTGAGCAGGAGCCCCTCTAGGGTTGTCTCTTGCCTGGTTGAATCAGGGCTGCACAGTTTATAACCTACCAAAGTCTCCAACCTTTCATGTCCCACAAAATGCTTCTGGGAAATGAAAATATACTTCTGCCTAAAGTTGAAAAACCTTCCCTGTTTAAATTAGGCAAATACTGGAAAACAAAAAGTCTCAAAATTGCTGACTGAGGCCAACCAGCCTATATCAACAACCTTTACCTTTCCTCACCCCAAGCTGAATCGTTCATCCCACCTCAATTACTCCACGGTGGGAAAAGCTGTTATTTCCCAGTGATCCCATCTGATTTTTTCCATTCTTAGCTGGAAAAGCCACCCTCCACCCCAAACCTGCTTCTTTTGACACACACCCCCCCCAGTGAGAATCCCCAATTCCTGCCCAGAAAATGATCCAGAGGGAGGCACTGATGAAGAACCAAGGTGCCTTCTCATGTTCTGGGTACTTTGGAGAGCTGCTCTGACCATGCACCTCCCAAGTTGTCTGCAAAATCTTCCCCAGCAAGAAAGGGTTAAATCTTCCTGCCTTGTGCTGCCAAGAGTGCTGTCTTCTCCTTGTGGCTTTGGAGGAGGTGTGTGGGGTGACATTGATCCATTACCCTTTCCTCGGGTCTTTGCTTTGCTGCCAAGCAGCGATTTAATTCTCACCTCCGTGCCTGGATTTGCAGCTACGAGCCCTGGGATCTGATCGGGTCCCACCAGCAAAGGCTTTTGCAAAAAGACTCAGACCCAGCCACCCATGGTCTCCATCACAAAACTCTCAAAGGGATTTTTGAATGCAATGGCCACAGGCATCCAAAAAAACATTTGAGGTGCTCTTAGATGTCTCTCCATGCTCCCATCCCCTTGGCACTTGGCTGATGGGGCTGTTCCTATCCCCTCTAATCATGCTAACGTGGTTTCTAGCTCTACTTTCTGCTTCTTTCACGCTCTTACCTGTACTGGATTGTCTCCGATGTGGTGGAAGCTCGGAGCTTCGTCATGAGGATTCGGACGATGTTGAACAGAAAGATGAAGTTGATCTGGAAGGAATCACCTGGTTAGTGTCCTCTCCCTCAACGTTGCCTCCCATTTCCTCAGCAGAGGCAACGGGCCATGCCAGGGGGAATGGGAACGTTTCCTTTTGAACCCAAACTACTGCCTTCCACGTACTCAAACAGGACAGCAGCATTTATCGTTTTTAAAGCATTTTACCAATAAGATTTAGGTGTTTTTTTTCAAGGGAGAGGGGCAGGAGAACACATCAGGAAACTGGTGAGGAAGCACAAGCATTAGAAAATGGGCTGAAGGTGAAAAAGTCAGGAGGAGGAGGAGGAATATAAGGTGGCTGAAGGGATTTTGGGAGAGAGGCTGCCATCACAGCAAGGAGCTGCTCAGTCGCTCTGCCAGCTGCCGACCTGCTAACGAAGGCACAGGAAGGTAGCACTAGGGGCTGAGCACGGTTGACACAAATTAAAAGTGGCCTGGCTACCTGAGGGGCTGGGAAATGAGAAGCAGGCTCAATTATTCAGCACGAGCGGTCGGTGTCAGTGAGGGCAAGGAGGGAAGAAAAACTGTGGGACCTTGGGCGTGTCTTTCCCACTACACACACAGGCTGGACCTTGGCACTGCTTGTGATGCCACCTCTGCCCCTCTTTGTCCCTTCCCAAAAGGGCAAAGCCCCAGCGAATTATTCTTCATACGGCCCCTGGTTTGAGCCTTGCTGTTCGACCAAGGGCCAGGAGCAAAGCAACGTGGACCAGGGAATGGTGTTGAGGTCCCCAGGCTGCTGTGAGTGCTCACCTGCACCCAAATAGCGCCAGGGCAGGGATGGAGGGAATTACTGGTGCATGTGGGGGTGCCAACGGAAACATCCCTATAGGAGTGAGGTCTCCAGGCTCCCTTTCTAGCCCACCCCAAGCCAGCAGGATCCCTGCACGCTATTTCTCATGGAGGGTTGGGTACCCAAATTTACTGAAGGTGCAGTTTGGGTACAGGGAGCTGGGCTTGCAGGGCTACTTGTATTGCTGCTGTGGGGAAGCACAGCGATGCTGCAGGAGGGGGAGAGGTGCTGTTCCTTATCCCACGTGTGGGTGGGAAGGACCCTATTTTTAGCAATCAAGGTCGCTTTGCTCTTACCAGCAGCACCAGGATCATGGGACCTTGGTAGATGTAGTCGGTGTAAACTCCCGCTCGCTTCCCAAACCAGCACCTGCAAGGCAAGATCGAGCAGTGTCAGGGACATCTGCTGCTGGGGACAAGCTTGCAGCATGAGTGACTCCTGCTCTTGGACAATCTCTGTAAGTCACTGTTCACAGGGTGAAAGCACAACAGATTAAACTGCTGTAGCTGCTACGGAGTAGCTTCCCCTGGAACCAGGCATATGGAGGTGCACGGGGACTCAAGGGGATCTTATGGGCCCCATGTGGGTGTGGGAGCTGGTTATTGTACGATGAGCAGGGAACAACCTTACATGCACCCAGGTCTGGGTTGGCTCTGTCCCCAGCAGACCCTGGGGGAGCTCACGCAGGTATATTTGTGTCCTGAGAGCACCCTGCTAGGGTTTTGTTCAATGAGCGCCATGCCTGCGTGCGTAGGACGGGGCCGCTGATGTCAGGGGCCAAAACCAGCCCTGAAAAACAAGATGAGCTGCCATTCATCTAAACAGGCTCCTTTTAACTTCTGAATCTGCATGGTGAACTCTCAGGTGCCTGTTAAGTCCTCCATTAGCAAGTCTCTGTGAAAATGGCTCAGGTGGTGGTAGTTTATGTCTCTGCTGGCAGATTAAATCCCAGCTCCCTTTAGCAAACACATTGTAGGAGCTCTGGCTTAATCTTCCCTTTTCCCCCTTAAAAAAAAAATATCTCATTTGCCCTTTGAAGGGAAAAATGTAGCAGCAGGCGGCTGCAGGTAGGGCTTGTGCAGCAGAAAGCCTAAAGGTGAGATAAAAGCAACAATGGAATAATATTACCTTTTTTTTTCCCTCCCACCCTTTCCATGTACCCTGCCCCGTGTCGGCCCTTCCCAGCAGG
The DNA here is from genome assembly GCA_013398155.1 of Pedionomus torquatus. Classification (NCBI taxonomy): domain Eukaryota; kingdom Metazoa; phylum Chordata; class Aves; order Charadriiformes; family Pedionomidae; genus Pedionomus; species Pedionomus torquatus. The sequence continues at coordinate 27,721 of VZRU01007070.1, read as the reverse complement.
ATCCGTGCCTGCCACAGCCCCTGGCACAACCGACCTGTGTGTAATTGGGATAGAAAGGAGAATAGGGAATGAGAGCAAGCAGGCTCACTTCTCGTTGTCGTAGTAGAGCTTCCCGATGGCCCAGGCGACGATGATGGGAAAGGGGATACCTGCAGATGAACACACAGATGGGTCTCAGGGATGCAATGCTGCCACTAAATTATGCTGTAGCAGGGATTTTCTCACACAGGGTGGACCACTGGGTGAGCTGAGATGGGCATGCAAAACCCATCCTGCTCTCTGCAGACTTTTTGCAGCTATTCGTGTGCAAGAAGAGCTGGAACAGAGGACAGAATCTTAGAATGCTTTGGGTTGGAAGGGACCTGAAAGCCCATCCAGTGCCACCCCCTGCACTGGGCAGGGACACCTCCCACCACACCAGGTTGCTCCAAGCCCCATCCAGCCTGGCCTTGAACCCCTCCAGGGATGGGGCAGCCACAGCTTCTCAGGGCAACCTGGGCCAGGGTCTCACCACCTTGGAAGACAATGAGAGACCTTAGAGGCCCCTTCCAGCCCTGAAAATCCCCTAAAAGGGGCCTCTAAGGTCTCCCCCCGGGCAGGGACACCTCCCACTACACCAGGTTGCTCCAAGCCCCATCCAGCCTGGCTTTGAACCCCTCCAGGGATGGGGCAGCCACAGCTTCTCAGGGCAACCTCTTCCAGTGCCTCACCGCCCTCACAGCAAACAATTTCTTCCTAATATCTAGCCTTAGTCTACCCTCTTTCATCTTAAAACCATTACCCCTAACCTATCACCCATCACTAAAACCCCAGGTAACTGGTAGGTGCAGGGCAAATCCTGGTGCTTACACCAGCCGATGCAGATGAACATCCACTTGCGGAGCTTGTCCGTGGAGTAGGTGAGCACGATGGCCGTGTGCAGGTAGCATCCCTCGCCGAACATCCAGAAAAAGTTGGTGACGTGGAAGTAATTGTAAGCGGCAGTGACCAAGCGACACCAGACCTGCCCAAGGGGGTAGGAGGAGAAGAGCTCTGTGTTACAGCGGTGAAACTGCTGCACAGAGCAACACAGACCCCAGCAGAACAATTGAACCCATGTTCCTCATACACTTGGGTTGTCCTCCAAACATCAGGCGGCCCTATTTGGCCCCTCAACCTGCTTTTGTGGCCTCATCTTTAGGATCCTCAAGCTCCCCACATGCCCCAGCTGCTCAGGACCAGGCTCAGGCCAGCTGTCTGGCATAGCTGCACCTACCACGTTGCTCTCGTGCACCTCTGGGTTCATCGTGAGCTGCACCACAAACCACGTGGCATTGCGTAGGATGAAGGCTGTGATTAGGTTCCAGTGGATGATGTTTCTCAGGCACCGGATGCTCCTGGAGATGGGGAGACAAGAGACCATCAGAGCATGGTGGGTGTCTGGGGGCTGGCCATGTGTGGGCTGAGGGACACGGATGTTTGTGGAGCTGAACTTCTTTATTGGGATCCCAAGGGAGAACTGCTGGGCCCATGCCTTGGGTGAGGTGCACAGGACCAAGGTCCTGTGCACCTCCTTCCAAGGTGGAAGGCATCAAGAAGGACCCTCTACCGCCATAACCGAGTGTTTTAAAAAAACAGCAGGAGGAAAATAACCCTGAGATAGGCATGATCCCTCTAGACTAGAAAGCAAAGGCTATAGGGGAGGATATGGGAAAACACAGGGGTTGGGATTGTCCCCAGCCCGAGGTCCATGGGCTGACCTCTCTAGGCAGGTCAGGTCACTCACCTCAGGCGCATGAAGAGGACGAAGGCCACGAGGAGAGCCCCCAGCGAGACGCAGTGCCCCAGATAGTTGATGATGACAGCAATGTGGTAGTGCAGCTTGCTCTTCTTCTGGCGGGGGGAGATGGGGAGGGGGTCAGCAGCAGCCCCGGGTACCACCACAAACCCACCATGTCCCCTCCAAGAGCTGCACTGCAAACTTTGAGGCCTTTTTCAGAAAGTAACTGGCGTGTACCTGGTGCAGGAGAGTGGAGATGGGGCTGGAAGGGGATGGGGCTGGTTGGATGGTGCCAACATGGACAGGAGTGACACTGATTGGGCCCTGCAAAGGGCTTGGGCATTTTGTATCCTACCCAACTCATGGTTGGTGCCCCGACATCACTGCTGCTCAGCCCTGGGACATCCCCAGCCCCTCCTCTGGGGAAATCCTGCTGTAACTCAGCCAAGCTCACTGGCTACGTGACATCCTATGTCTCAGTTTATTCCCCATTGCCCCGAGGGCAGCTGAGAGGCTGGGACGAATTTGGGCAGAGGGAGCATGGGATCTCGGGAAGATGTGAGTGATAATTAAATTAATTGATTGCTCCTGCTGTTAGGCACTCATCCAACCTGTGAATTAGCAATTAACTGAGTGAGAAAACCATTCCTGGCAAGAGATGTCAGCATCTTAAATACCAGAGGTGGTTATCAACTGCAAATGAACAGCCTGTATCTCAGAGCCTTTGCTCTGAGGGGTGGCTTGACCTACTCAGGGGCTTGTAATTCTTGGTCCCAGGTTTTTTTTTTATCCCTTCCTGCTTCCTAAACGTCTCCTTTATGTCTTTGCTAGCAGGGAAAGGTGGAGTGTGCATTGAGTGCTTGTGTCCGTCAGGAGGGAGCTGGAGGAGGTTGACGGGGCTGGAGAGCACACCGATCTGCACCCAGCAGCCCCCCAGGGCCAGGAGACCCCACACTGCACATCCTCTTGGGTTTTTAATAGGGAAGGAAAGAGGCGTGGCTTTATTTTTGACAGGGAATGAAAATGCAAATCAAGAAAAGGGGTCATATACGCTGCACGCAACCCTATATCTGGGATGCTGCTGCACCTCCAGCCCACAGCTCCCTTGAGTCATCCACAACCTGGATGCTGTTGCCCTTCAGAATCCTAACGTCTGCCCCCTCACCCTCCTGCCAAGAGCCCAGCCGAGGGGCTGCTGAGGTCCCACCTCTTCGCTGAGGATCTCCTGGCACTGGGAATAGTTGACCCGCGCTGCCCAGCTCCCGTTAGCGAGACACTCCCTGTAGCCATTGTCTGAAAGAGAAGGTGCACATCAAAGGGTTAACGGTGCGTGGGGGTGGGCACAAAGATGTGACCTGATGACTGTCACTAAGGCAGGGGGGGCTGGCCTCCAGCCGGTGGCATCTTTTGCTTTGAAGCCATCTCAGGTGCTGCCTGATTGCAGAACCAAGGTGCTTGGAACGTTTCAGACCTGCTCAAGGACTTTGGGTCTGCACCAGCTCTGCCCCTCAGCACTGGGGGGGCCCGCTGCCTCCCACCACTGGGATGCCTCCCACCACTGGGATGCAGTGGGTACAGCATGAGTTTGGCTCTCCTTTTCTCATCCTCTGCACCATGTGCTGTCCTGCAGGTGCTGCTTCAACGGCAACGTGAAGTTTTTCTCTTCTTTCCCTGTCCGAGGAGCTTTCTTCACCTCCCAGCGAGGACACACTGAGTGGCAAGGCTAATTGGGAAGGACTGGCCACGACAGCCTTGGAGCAGCGTCCGATTAGTGTCAGCACTGGGGTGATGCCAGCACTAGGGCGATGCTGGGCTTCTGCTATTAACAGGAGACACCATGAACCTCATCAGGGTGATGGGATGGGACAGGGATGGGGATGGCCCCTAGGCAGGAGCCATCCTATTAATGGATTAGGATTAATACAAAGAGACTCCTGCAATGGCATGAGAGGCCCCACAAAGTGGCAGCTGTATGCACACCATCTTCCACTGCTGCATAAACACGTGGAACAGAAAAAAAATCAATGTTTTCTGTGGGAAACAAGATGTTTCTTTCATCAAAACCAGCAGCTGGGCGGTCAGAAACTAAACTGGGTGCTAGGAATGGCTTCAGGCACTTTTTAACTGCCTTTGCTTCATTCCTTGTTCCCAGCACATCATTGACAGTGACAATGCAGTGGCCCATGCTGGGATGGGATGAACTACAAGGTTCCCCAGTTCTTGCTCAGCTGGAGGATGCTGAACTTGGTGGCACCTCCAATAACAGGGCAGGATCACTCTTCTTCCCCTGTCCCCAAGATGGGGACATCAGCCTTCTCCCCCTTCATGAGGTACCTCCAGGAGGACCTGATTACAAAGCTGCTCCTGTGAAATCACTCTCCCAAAATTTGGGATATGAAGGCTTTGTTTTCTTTTTTGGTTGATGGGTCCCATGGAGCTCCCCAACAAGCTCTGTACCCAGAAATGTATTGTCACTTGTGCCCTGGCAGCCCCTGATGCTCATGGCTCTCTGAACTCCCTCATCCCCCTCCACCATGTCCCCACCAGTGCTGGTCATCTTACTTGTGGTGTTGTACCGCACACCGTAGAAATATTCAGGGCAGGGCCGAGCAACCAGCTGTCCCACTGCGCTCCTGGGCCAACACGTGCCGATCAGGTCTACTGAGGCGTTGCACTGGGGACCTGTGGGGAAGAAGGGTTTGAGAGTTAGTGGAGGTTTGTGGAACATTATGAGTCACCTCCACAAGCTGTTGGAGATCAAAGTTTGTCCAGAGAACAGAGGCTAGTGGGTTGCAGCGAGCTCAGCTCCCAGAGGAGCCTCATGGCAGGCACCAAAGGAAGTCTGTGCCAAGACTCCCCAAGTTGGTCTATTTTGGCCACGACTATCACCCTGGTGCTGTCTGAGTACCTGGGTTAAGCCCAGTTCTGGCAGAAACCTTGTTTTCTCACCCAGCTTCCCAAGTCAGCTTGGGGTTCCCTGGCTCTGATCTTCCAGCCCTGCTCCTTTCTTCAACCACGACTTTGGCATTCAGCCCTGCAACACCCAGCAGCAAGCTGGATTTTCCCTTTTCCAGGGGTTACTCCAGCCTGGTGCTGGTGTGACGTTCATAGAATTGTAGAATGGTGAGAGTTAAAAGGGACCTTCAAGATCATCTCCAGTTCCAATCCCCCTGCCCTGGGCAAGGACACCTCCCACCACCCCAGGTTGCTCCAAGCCCCATCCAGCCTGGCCTTGAACCCCTCCAGGGATGGGGCAGCCACAGCTTCTCGGGGCAACCTGCACCAGGGTCTCACCACCCTCACACCAAACAAGTTCTTCCTAAGATCTCATCTCAATCTCCCCTCTTCCAATTTAAAACTATTGCTCCTCATCCTATTGCTCTGCTCCCTGTCCCTCTCCAGCTCTCCTGGAGCTCCCTTCAGATCCTGGAAGGATACGCTCCTCAGATCCCCTCCAATCCTCTCACATCTCTTGCCTACGAAATCTCCTTCTCAGCTGATCCCATTGGTCTCTTCCAGCCTTTCCTGGGAAGAAAGATCCATGTCTGTTGCTGCTATTTCAGATTTCAAACAGGATTTGTGTGCTTTTCCCAGCTCCACAAGTGTGCTAACGTAGCCACTAGGTAGCCCAGATTGCAGGCTTTTTTATGTACAATTTGTATATATTTAGAACAACGTGTACTGTAGCTAAATATGTCCTAGCTACATCTCAAAATGAGGTAGAAAGCACAAGGGCTGTAATATCCATCTAATACAGTCCTTGACAGGCAGCAGACCCTGGAAGGGGCAGAGTTCAGTGCAAACCTCTCCTGGGTACCAGAGATGTTTGCGCTGCCAGCGCAGAGACAGACATCACCGTTTCCGGAGACAAAACACCCCAAATCTCAGCTCTCCGGGTGTGAGAACACAGCGTCTCCACTCCACCCGGACTCGGTGGTTGTGATTTGAATGCCTTTCCTGAGACTTCCTGTGGATAGATCTGTCTAAAGAACGACCGAACAAAACAAAACAAGAAAAGCAAAATATTCTGTTATTAATACGATGGAAGTGTTCAGGGGGGAATATTTGTTTTCGCTGGTTATTGGAAGAATTGGCTCCTTGGTTTCTTGGGATGTTCTCAGAGCAAATTTTCAGTGTGAAGAAAAAGAGGATTTTCTTCCAGCATCTTTGTAAGGGAAAAAAAAACAAAGCTTCCAAGCCTGTGAGCTGGGGAAGCATCAGAGCGTGGTGAGCGTTACCTTCTGCCTTCCGTAGCTTGTAGTGAGAAATTAATTTTAACAATGACCTTTGCTTTTAGCTTTGCTAATGTGTATGGCTGCTGAGGCAACCTTCACTTTAAGTTAACCGTTTTAAGAGACTATTTCTTAGGAAACAAAGCACATTTAATCACGTCTAGCACTCGTGTCTGTGCTTATCTGCATCCATTTGCATACATTGAGCTCCCTGGTTGTTTTGACCCAAATTTGACAGAGAAATAGAGGGACACAGAAAATGAAGCCCCTCTTTAAAATTTTATGATAATAGTCATCCAGGTAGAGAAAAAAACAACTTGTAATTGCTTCAACTAAGGACAAAGTTAAAGTGCAAGGGCTCTCCCTCTCAGCCACCTGGGAATCAACCCAGGCAAGAAGCCACAGGACTATCTGGAATAGAAAAAGCTCCGTTTGGAATAACCCAGCCCGGGAAAAGGGGGCTTGCACAGCACTCACCAGTGCCCAGAGCAGCTCATACAGTCATTGAACACCCTCCCTGTGACCGGTGGGGCTGAGCACAAATGGCATTTTCTACCCTTGTGCCTTGGTTTCCCCCCCCTGCATCCCAGGCGCTGTGCTGGGGCATAGATGCAGACTGCTCAGGGAGGACAAGCAAGAAGACTCGGTAATTAAAAGTCAGCAGAGCCACAGAGCAGCAGGATCATTACTCTCCATCAGGAGAACAAAACCACAGCAATACCATTAATAACCAACCCCAAGGTAGATTCATGGAAGTGATGTGGTCAGACAAAGGTGGCATTGTTCTGTTATGCCTCTGCCCAAGTCTGGATTTAACATCTCCACGGTTCTCCAAGGCACTCTCGACTTAATGCTAATTGGCACTCTCATTAAAGCACTATAGCCCACCAGATGACAACCCGAGTGGATGGGTCTTGCAGCCACACCTCGGCTGGGATGTGGGGTGAAGCTGGAGCAGCATCACCAGGACCTCAGCTCCCTCCTTGCCCCGTAGGTTGGGGTTCTGTGGTGACATTTGGGCTTGGGGGGGGTGCAGTTGGGTGAGATGAGGTCAGGCGGCTGTCATCCCAGGCTGGGACTTCACCCTGGGCACAGAAGGCTTCTCTCCCCCATCACCTCTGCTGTGAGGACAGGCTGAGAGAGCTGGGACTGTTCAGCCTGGAGAAGAGAAAGCTCCAAGGACACCTCGGAGCAGCCTTCCAGGATCTGAAGGGAGCTCCAGGAGAGCTGGAGAGGGCCTCTTGGTCAGGGAGGGGAGG
>VZRU01007070.1:9834-20448 GCA_013398155.1 Pedionomus torquatus | reverse complement strand
TCCGGGGAGACCTTGGAGCAGCCTTCCAGGATCTGAAGGGAGCTCCAGGAGAGCTGGAGAGGGACTCTTGGTCAGGGAGGGGAGGGACAGGATAAGGGGGAAGGGTTTTAAAATGGAAGAGGAGAGAGTGAGATGAGATCTGGGGAAGAACTTGTTTGGTGTGAGGTTGCCCCGAGAAGCTGTGTCTGCCCCATCCCTGGAGGGGTTCAAGGCCAGGCTGGATGGGGCTTGGAGCAACCTGGTGTGGTGGGAGGTGTCCCTGCCCAGGGCAGGGAGGTTGGAACTGGATGATCTTTGATGTCCCTCCAACTCTAACCATTCTATGATTCTATGATTTTGAGGTCTGACCCACCAGTGTTTAATCCAGTGGGTGCCTGTAATATTTTTCCCAGGCTCATGCTACAAAATGCTTGATGAAGGAAAAGCTGCTCTCTCTGTTCTCTCCAGCAGGCAGTGAAGGAAAAAGAAAAAAAAAAAAACAAACCACCACCAAACCCTCCTGCTGGGGAAGGGTTAAGTAAAACAGGGAAGGCATAGAGTGCCGTGAGGACTTTCACCACCCGTATACCCAGCATGACCGTCTGCTCCAGCTGCTCCCCAGCGGCACACGGCTCCCGGCCTTTAGAGCACTGCTTAGCATGGAAATTATATGTATCAGTGCTAAATGCTTTCATATCTGCTCTGCGGCCCATCTGTATTGGCAGGAGGATTATTCTCCCAGGTTCTGCAGATGTCTGTTCCAGCTTTCTCAGCACCCTTGGGTGCACAGACACAGCTTTGGTCTTTGTAGAGTCACAGCAAGAAAGGTCAATGGATTTCCTACCTGAACCCGATCCCCCCGGTTTGGCTCCCTCCTGCACAGAAAAGTGGCATTTGGGGTAGAAAGGAGTTGGTCCTGCTGAGATGTGGCGGGGGGGAAGTCACTCAAACCCCCTTCTGACCCCGTTTCCTTCGGGTTGTGCTACTTTGAAGCAACATAAAGCAGTTCCTGTCTTCTGAAGGAAAAAGGTGGCTGTCCAGGGATTTACACTGAGACAACTGTATCACAATAACTGTCTCAGGATAACTGCAGCAATATCCCTTCTGTTTATATAAAACATCCTTCTCCGGCCTCCTTCCACCACTCGCCAAAGCCCCTGGAGATGGCTCCAAGCTGAAGGCAGTCAGGCAGCTGCGTGAAGCCCAGCAGGGTAAAGCTCTCCAGTCCCAGAAAATCTGCCACAGATTTTGAGCAAATTTAAAGAGGATGGAGCATGTTTATCCTGGGCTGGCATCATCAGACGTGTGGCCATGGTGCTCTTGAGCTGACGCCAGGAGGTCTGAAGTGTCATCGTACCATCAGAGCATTACTAGGATGGTAGGAAGAGGAGTAAAGCAAAGGGTGTGCTGATACAACTGCGTCAGTAAACACGTTCTCACCTCACACCAGGCAAAGCTTTGCACCAGTGTGGCATCCCAGTTTGTTGCTGTGTCTCCAGGGACACTGCGGCTGCTGGAAGGGCCAAGCATCTCTCCTCTTGTGCAGTGCAAGGGGCCAGGAGAGATGATGGAAATTTGAATCACGGGCTCATTCCTGTGATTGGGATTGATGGGGTTATTTATCAAAGATGTCTCAGGAGGCTGAGTAACAGCTGAAAGGTGTTAGCTTGTGTCTCTACCAGTCCTGGGCTCTTACTCAACCATGATTTTCTCTGTTCATCCCAATGTCCTTGGTGACTGTGTTGCTGCTGCCGCCTCCCAAGCAGGATGAAGCCTCTGGCTCCTTGAGGGTGCATCTGCTGTAGTATTTGCATTTTGTAATCAGGGCTTCATCAATAAAATCAAAATCAATCTTATCAAAATATACTCACTGTAGCCACTGTACAAAAGGCTGTTTGTCCCTCCTGAGCGGCTCCATCACGCTGGTGGGAGAGAAGGAGCCAAATCACTCCTTATTGCCTCCCTCTTTGGGACAATGCTCTTATTTCAGGACACTGATGTGGCGAGGAGGGGTGGTTCAGTCCCAGCTGCGGAGCCACTCAGGTGCTAAACGCTCGAGTGACACCTTAAGGCATTGAGGGAAGTGGAACTGGGGGACAGCTTATGTGAACATGAGGTTGAAATTGGGGTGGTGGAGCTGCTTGCCTTCCCTCTCTGTCAGGGTTGGATACTCAGTATGGCTGGGAGTAACTGTGGTTCTCTCAAAATACTTAGATCCTTGCTCACAGCCCACCAGCACTGCTTTCAGTGGTCCTGGGTATTTCTATTTCTCTTTATAAGAGTGCAGTCCTTAAAAAATCCCCAGCAATACTCCCAAGCATTCAAGTTCCACGATCCTCAATGTAAAATAATTACCCTGGCTAATTAAATGTTATGATAGCAAAGAGTCTTTGTAATGATTTTTCAGCTTGTTGCTATTCACCATCACTGACTGTCCCCTGGGGTCTTTGCTGCTATTCTGGAGAAGAATAAATAGGAGGCATCACAAGTCAGCTTCTGCCATCGGTCTTTGATGCATCTGCTCAATGTTGTCACTTATGACTGATCCATGCCCAGCATATGTATTTATTGAATGCATAATGTAGTGGGCTGGGGTTGGGGCATATCTTGTTCTCCTGCTACAACCCGCAGAGCGGTTGGAATTCTCTTATTACCGACAGGAGCAGCAAGTGGTTTATTCCCTGCTATCACCTGGGGCTTTGCTGGTGGGTGAGCAAAGAAGCATAATCCCTCGCTTGGCAGAGGTTTCCCGGCGAAGACTTCTAGTTTGGCTACAGCCGAAGGAGTGGCTGGCAACGACTTTACTGCGTCCAGTCCAAAGTGCAGTTTAACTGCTGTAGCTGCTGCTCATGCTGAGATGCGCCAGGACACCGCTTCCTACCAGAAAATCTCATCACCTTCTTCCCTCCTCCACTACAACGAAATCTATGAATATAAGCAAGCTCCTATTGACATCCCTGTTTCCTAGATGATGGAGCAGAATGGCTTTTATCGATACAAGTATATACTTAAAACATTCTGGGTTTTCCATATAGATGAGTTCAGATTTTACAGTTCCCAAACCCACCCCAGTATCACCGTTCTCCCTCAGTGCCAAGTCCCTGCCAGGACTCATCGCTGCCTCTTTAGCCCCTGCTCAGCTCCTTTATTAGTATTTCTGCCTTGGTGGGAGAGATGCCAGCGAGGCTGAAGGGAATAGAAGCGCTGATGTTTTTAATTTGACCTTTATGAATTTAAATTCAAGTCTCTCCCCCAGGGAGTCAGTGGGTGAATGAAACAGCAGCAGCAGGAGAAGGGGCTGCTGGAGCAGCGTCAGCGGTTCGGGGAGCTGAGCTGGAGCGGGTGGAAAGTCTCTTGGTCAAACTGTCACCCGCTGTGAAACGTGTTTCCAAACCTGTCTGATAAAGCGCCCGCGAAGGAAATGCTCTCATCTCTCCCTGCTCCCCTGCGCTTCTTAGCCACAGGCTTTTGCTATATCTGGACCAACTTGATTTTCTTTATCTAAATGCAAAGCCACGCTCCTTGAAAAAAAAAATCCAGTTTTTATTTAAAAAAAAACACGCAACATTTCTACTCAGCTTTGGTGTCATTTTCCTTTGGTTTAGGTGAATTTACGTGGCAGGAAGAATTCTTTCCTGGGAAGGAGTCAACTGTGTGCCCGCATCTCTCCTGAGCACACCCACAGGACTGAGGATAACAACTCATTGGGATAACAGTTTAACAGCTTAAAGGAGTGAATCGTGCCGCCAGGACCAGCCAGGGCTATTAGCAATTGGGTGCCGGCTCCTTGGGCTGACCCAAGCTTGAATGCTATGAATGGCGAAACAACCCCTCGAGGGCTCTGAGCTCGCTCTGCTCGAGTGCTTTCTGCTCGGTTGTTTTGGAAAAGCCTCATCTATTCATTAGGAAAAGGCTTTCCCATCTGCTCAGGTCCCCCCTTCCTCCCCCAGGGAAGCGCCCCGATGGGACGTGGTCCTGCAGCTTGCAGGAAATGCTTCGCCCCCATGGGTGAAATGGCTTTGTCCCTCCCTGATGGGTTTCGTGGCAGGGCAAGGAGAGGAGCAGCTGCGCACAGACCCCGAGGAGCTGAAATCATCAGTCTGACAAATCTAGGGTCTGAGGCAATCTATAGGCTGGGAGCCCTTGGGACAGGCCCCCATCCACCCTGGACAAGGGATGCTGATCCTCATCGCATTCCTGTGCAAGCCTAATCTGGAAATTTCTTGGCTTAGAGGTGTTTGGGGGTGCAGCTGACCGGGCTTTCCCAATGCACCACATTGACCTCAAGCGGTGGAGAAAACACGTTCTGTGCCTGGAGGAGAAAATATTCACTGCTGCTGAGGAAAGCAGCCTTTCTGCTGGAGTGGCCAGCTGTGTGTGGATGGATGCCCGTGTGCCCCAGCGCTGGCCAGACTCAGGGCTCACCGAGAGGTATTTCTGATGAATACCTGAAAATACCTGGTTGGACCATCCTGCCTGTGCAGGGAGCCTGAACATCAAGGGACATTGCCCTGTGTTGGGGGCAATGTGCCTAGAGGAAGATGGGTATATCAGTAAGAGGGCAGGACAGCCTTCCAGGATCTGAAGGGAGCTCCAGGAGAGCTGGAGAGGGACTCTTTGCCAGGGAGTGTAGTGACAGGGCAAGAGGGAAGGGCTTGAAATTGGCAGAGGGGAGATTGAGATGAGATCTTAGGAAGAACTTGTTTGGTGTGAGGGTGGTGAGGCACTGGAAGAGGTTGCCCAGAGAAGCTGTGTCTCCCCATCCCTGGAGGGGTTCAAGGCCAGGCTGGATGGGGCTTGGAGCAACCTGGGGTGGTGGGAGGTGTCCCTGCCCGTGACAGGGGGATTGGAAGTCAATGATTTTTAAGGTCTTTTTCAACTCAAACCATTCTATTATTCTATCAGGGAGCTCCACAGGGCTCAGCTGCTCCACTTCCCCAGTTGAGAGTTTGCTGGCAACACCTGGACCCCACAAGCCTGGTGAGCATCACCCCAAGTCTCTCTCCGTTGCACTTCTGTGAACAGAGACCTTTCAAGCTCAGTGCAGGTGCCTCGGAGAGTGCTGGCACCCTGGTGATATCACTGTCCAGCCTGGCAACCTCATTAAAAGGTGTGAGATGATAATAATAATAATAATGAAGGGACTGGTGACCTGAGAGAGGAGAAGAACCCACGCTGGGCTGCGTTTCAGAGGAGGGATGGGCACAAGGCAGGGCCCTGCCACGCATCCAGCTGATGCCCCGCTGAGCCGGGCGTGGGGGGACAGTGGGGCTCGTGTTGTCAGCATGTGCTGTTTCCCAAGGGTTACGCAGGCATTAACAAATTAAGTCTCACTGCCTCGCTGCAATTCTCATTAGCGTCATCCTAACAACTCCCCATGTTAAATAGCCTCGAAACAAAGTTGGCAGTTTTGTAAATATCCCTCCCTAGGAATCGCTGCCTGAATCAGGCAGGGTTTAAACGTACCCCAAGGATGTGGGCTGGCACCGAGCTCCACTTGCCAAGCAGCAGACAGAAGACAATTAGTTTCATCTCTACCTCCCGTTCCAAACCCCCTCCCAGAGCTGGAAGAGGCTCTCACATGTGCCAGCCCCATCCCAAATTAATGAGTTACTCAGGGATGACAGGTCAGATGTTGGGAGGCGCTGGAAGTTTTGCAAAGCTGCAGCCTGGCGTGCTCCCCTGTCCCAGGGTGAAGGTACATTAAATCCCACTTGGACTCACACTAATAAATCCCTACAGAGCAAAGCCTGATCCTTGAAGAAAACAGCACCCACTGCTTGAGGGTGGTGGTGATTCCAGGGCATGTCCATCAGAAAGCCATGGCAGAAATTGTGCCGCCTCTCTGCCCTCTCCCTTGGGACCACAGCAGTCGGTAGCAAAGGCCACGAGCTGGGCAGAAGGAGGTTCTGGGACCCTGGGTCATGTCACCAGCTGGTCTGGGTATCACAGAAAGTCCCTGTGTAACTTGGCCAGTGCTTCTGTGGGTCAGTGCCCATGGAGCTGGACACATTGCACCAGCGAAGAAAAAATTAAATGCCATTTATCAGAACCTAACATGGCCAAGGACAACCACCTTGCTGAGCAGGGTGATGAAACCTTCAAGGAGCAAAGCACATGAATGATGACCAGCTTTCTTGTCTGCACCGTGCCCAGGACACGGGTGTTTCCATTGCCACTGGCAGCCTTGCTTTCCCTCCACCTCCTGGCCCGGGGGTACCCCGGGAATGCTTCTCGCAGGGCTGTGTGCCCTGGGCTCTGCCAATCGGCCAGGCACTGAAATAGCCGGTGCCAAGTTGTAATTTTTTGAAGAAGGAGTTTTTAATGCTGCTGTTAATGGGAGCCATCTGTCAGCGCTGGGCTTCAGCAGCCATCCGTCATCCTGATGGAGAGAGCCGCTCCGAGCAGCAGGGACCGGGGCAAGCCGGGCAATTGCTTGGTGCCTGCCCTGGTCTTCATTCAATCATGGGAACATGAACTCTGCAGCATCCCTGAGCTGGGGAGGACTTTTCTCCTTGTCCCTGTGAGCTCCTTTCCTCTTCCTCAGCTACCTTTCCTCCCTCAAAATCTGTCACTCAACCAGACCTGTCACCGCCGAGGTGACATCAAAGTCACGTCTTGCATAGAGGCTAAAAGCCAGTTTTGGCACAAACACATTGTGTTGCCTGACCCGGTTGGACACAAACCCATGTACGGGTGCTGGGCAGGACTGAGCTGGTCCCATTCAGCTCACATGAGCCAGCCCCAGCCATGGCCATGTCCCCAGAAGTCCTTCATGGCTGGTGGCCTCGCAAAGTGCTCAATGGTACAACATCTAGGAGCGCTGGGGAAAGGAGGGCAGCTGAGCCCTGAGCACAGGGTGGCCACACTGCACTGGTGACACAGTCTCTGCAGAAAGTTACAACCTCCTATTGTCACCCCTGGGCAGCAGAAGGGCAGAGGAGGGTGGACACAGATGATAAAGGTCCTGGTGTCCCAGGCCACAGCGGAGAAAGGAGCAGCGGCCAGGCAGATGCCTCTTTGCCCACCTCCTCCTTGAGCCCAGCCCAACAAACAATTATTTTCTCTATTTTTAGCTCTCCTGAGCTCTGCATCTTCTACCTGCCTCAACTGTCACCCTCCAAAGAGCCTGCAGCAGCCAGCATGAGGCTGTAACGCAGCCTCAGCACAACTCACCTCCCCCCGAAAAGGAGCCAGGCAGCTGCAGATCAGCCTGGAGACACCCCCTTACACCCTCTTCCAGCCATCCGTGCCACTGGGGTCCCCTGGGGATGGTGAGGTGAGGGCTGGGGACGCAGAACACTCACCCGTGTGGTTGGTGACAGGCGGCAGGCTCTCGCAGTACTGCTCCTGGATGGAGGCTGCGACTGGGCTGTCCCAGAGGAGAAACGCCTGCGTGGGGAGAGAGCAGACCACAGGCAGGGTTATATGTGCAATACACCCCTTCCCCAGCCCCCAGTCCTTCCTTGGACATGGCAATGGGTGGCTCAGATCTGGGCTTGTCCGTGTCTGGGTGGATGCCACCCCCAAAGCCGCACGATGGACACACACCCATTTGCAGGATGGGTTCCCCAGCCCAGAGGAGCTGAGCTTGTCCAGCCTGGGACTGTCAGACTGATGCTCTTCTGCTGTTTCCCACCCACCGATCCTCTCCTGCCCCAAATATTCCCCCTCAGCAAACCCTACTGCAGCCCTGCCCAGCCCCTACCAGGCCACGGAGCTTTTGCTATTTAGCAACATAATCAACACGTTTAGTTTTGGCATCTTTGCATCCTGAGAGCAGACAGGGGAAACATGATGAGCCTGACACCGCGCTCAGATTTTCAATACCTTATTAAAATCACAGCCTTGTAAGCTGTCAGTGGGAAGATGTTAATACACATCCTTAAGGAGATCTGATCCACAGTCAACCGGATCTGGCTTAAGCCTTTTTTTTTTTTTCAGGAGAAGGGCTTGTCTGCCAACGCTGCTGTTCCCATTGCATGGGGAAACTTTGACCAGCATCTATCCCATCCCATCTCTTCTCCAGCGCATCTCCTGGCCGGCTCTGCAGCTCTGCTGCCAGTGAAAACCACTGACTCTGTCTGCGTGGGGATCTATTTTGGAAAAAGCTACTACTGAATTATTGTGCCTTTGCAGGAGTTTGGGGAAACTAAAGCCGAGGAAGGCAATTGGAAGTGTAAGATGGCAGAGGGGCAGTGCTGCTAGACCCAAGGCTCACCAGGGAGGCAGACAGGGGCAGGAAGGGACCTGCTGTTTTGCAAAACACATGGATTTCTACCAGAGCCACTGCCCATCTTCTCCTCTGGCTCAGAGATGGGTGATGTGAACTGATCCCCTTATCCCTTTGAAAGGAAAGCTCACTGCTGACCGACTGAACACCAGAGCTGTGCCCCGAAATACAAGCACATATAGAATCCTTGGGGGATTCAAACCTGAGCCTGGAGGTGGGAAGGCTGCAACCTCCTCTACTTGCGAGTGAGTTCCCAGTTCCTCAGGGTGATGGGCTCGGACCCCATCCTGTGCTGAGCCAATACAATGAACAACCTTGACCTTCTGCTCCCACCAGACCGGTCCCTGGTGCCTTACCTCCCTTCCTGAGAGCTATTTACCTTCAAAACTGCTGTGGGTTGGGAGAAGATGGTCCTTCTCTTGCCCTTTAGCCATATAAACACTGGCTGCTCTTGCTGGCACACTCAGCAATCCCCCGCGCCTTACCAAAGCATTAGCAGGATTAATTCAGACACAGAGACAAGCTCAGCACCCACTTGCTCTTTTCCAAACAACTATTTGCTGCCTTGGAAAGCTGGTTTTGACAGCAAGAGAGATGTCAGGCAGACGTATAAATGGAGCTGAGAATAGCTTCCTTGTTATGACTGCTCCAGATGGCACAGGGGATCCGGCAGCAGAACTCTGCCCCGAGCGCGGGCGCTGCATGGAGCAGCTGGTCCTGCAGGACCCAGGCACCTCCTGGGTCTCTTTGCCAAAAGCTGAGACCACCCAAACTCCAGACATGGGGAAAGCGAGGTGTAGCGGGGTCGGATCTCCTCTGCATTGATGCCCACTGGACCTGGTGGCTCTTTGCACGAGTAGCTGGGACAAAAGGCTTCCTCCCAAAAGAGGGCTGGGAGGGTTTGCCTACCTGAACAGGCTCTCAAGTGTTAATTGGATGAGTTTCTCCTAATCGCAGCCTGCTCCAGCCTGGCAGTGCCCGTTCTCCTTCCAGACTCAGGGGGAGGTCTTGGCACTGAGCGACAACATGGACCAAGCTACAGCTAGAGGGGGGCATGGATGGAGTGCAGTCCCTGGCTCTGTGCAGGCTTTGTAGACAAGCTGAAACAGCTACAGAAGGAAGAAAGAAAGGGGAAAAAAAAAAAAAAGGTTCCCCAAAAGACAACAAACCCTAACAGCTTTTTTACCAGGCTCTGAGACTTGTCTCACTGTGATGTGGCCAATGCTCTTGACAGAGGAAGAGGGTTTCTCAGAATAATCTGGGGATGGTGGCTGCTGTGGGTGGATTTGCACAAGCCAGAAGCATCCTCATCTGGTACCCTGATGGTCAGGCTCTCATCTGGCTTGCCCTTTGCAGGTTACTTGGAACCCTCCACAGGCTTTGCAGAGAGAACAGGTCAAAGCTCTGTCCTTGAAGAGCTTTGCCTGCCAGAGCATCGCTGCCGTAAGATGCCACATGGCACCCAGCAGGTCCCAGCCTGGCTGAGCTGGAGCCAAGCACGCCTCAACAGCCCCAAAACCGTGGTGGGTCATGCCCAGGCCAGAGAGGGGCCATGTCCCTCTGCCCTCCTGGCTCCGCTTTGATTAGGTTATGGAAAATGATGCTCTGCACTGAAGGACACCTCCACGACCTCTCTCAGGCTGCCAAAATCCCGGAGAGCTTCAGCTGAGCGTTCAGCTGCACAGGGAAAGAGCAGCAATCTGCTTTTCTAGAAGCAGCTGCTTTGCACAGAGGTCCCAGTCAGCCTGGGGAGTTGGTCCCGTAGGGATGATGGTTCCGCTGGGAGCTGCACGGGCCCTATGAGGCCCTGCATTGGCAGCAGCTTCTCCTCCATCAGGAACCCCTAGCAGCTTTGCTGTCCTTGCCTCAGCATCCACCCAGCACCCCCTCCAGGCTCTGCTAACATCTCTGTTTTGCACACAGTGAGGAACCGCTGCAGACACTGGTGGGACTGGGTTGACTTTGGACCTCATGGAGCAGCTCAATCCTGCCTTTCACCCCCACCTTTCCTGCAGCGGGACCAACCAGCCCCTCCAGTTCTCGCTGCTCCAGTGTTTGCTGAATCCCACAGACCAGCTGTAGTCAGTGTCCTACTACCCTCCCAGTTGTCCCAGCAGGGAAACTGAGGCACGGAGCACCACTTGCTCGGGCTGTGCTGCACCATATGGGGCACGTCACTCCTTGCCAGACCCACCAGCCGCGTCCTGCTGCCATGTCACTGGGGTTTTTGGAGCCATTCTCTGTGTCCGTGAGGGACACAGGGTGGCAGATCCCCTGGTCCAGGAGATGTGGCGCAGTGGGCTGGGACAGTGTTAGCTCCCAGGCACGAGGAGGCTGAGGGTCTCGCTGCTGGTGTGAGTGTGAGCAGCAAAATCACACACACACAGAGACACACGGCATCA
>VZRU01007068.1:0-33694 GCA_013398155.1 Pedionomus torquatus | reverse complement strand
AAAAAAAAAAAAAAAAACACCATAAGCTCCCTCTAGCAAACACTGTTCCTGTGGCAGGGCAACCAAAGTTCTGCTGTTTGAGACACCCTGAGCAATTTTTCTTCTTTCTGACATAGCAGTTGAGGCCAGTCTCACAAGTACGTGCTGGCTGCTTGCCACAGCCATTTTCATGGCATGGGGTTAACCTGATGGGAGGCTTTTAGCTTATCTTTTATCTCTTGTGTGGTGGCACAGATGCTTGTGATCACACAAGGAAAGAGACTTGCTTGATTCTTGAGGGATGCTGGGCACTGCCAAACCAGAGCTAGAAAGTGGCTGCATTGGGTGCCATCATTCTTCAGGCTAATGGAAGCGTGATTTTTCTTCTTTTTTTCTTTTCAGAAGATGCCTCTTGGCTATATAAAAGACTGATTATAGAGTATAACCTGAGCTACCCCAGCTAGGACAGCAGTTATCAGCTGTAAATATGTGGATGAGTCAGCATCTGCCAGTGCATCGGCAGCTCAGAATTATTAGTCTCCTTGCAGTCCCAGCCTCCTTTCCTTGGTGTCCAAGTCGGGACCTCTTGGCAGGTAACCAGGGCCTGAATGCAGCAGTTCTGCAAGATTCCTTCTGTATCAAAGGTGCATGAGCTTCTTCCCTTGTTTAACGTGTTGCTAATAAACGCCTTCTCCATGGAAAAAGTTAGCACTGTCAGCAAGAATGTGAATCCTAGGTCAGCTGTGATCAGCAAACAGGGAGGTGCTTTAGCACTTGGCTGTGCCATTCCTGTGCAGAAATTGATACCCAGTGGCTGTAAGGCTGAGCAGCTGATAACTAAAATTCAGAATATAATGCAGCCACTTGCCCCCTGTGCTGGGCAGATAGTTTAGAGTCTGAAGCAGACTGTTGGGAGATGTTTGCTGTGCCTTTGGGTGAACAAGACCAAGGCTCTGTCTTGCCCTTGGTGAGCCTGGTTCCTGGATGGGTGGCCAATGGAGCAGAGAGACCCTTGATCTCATGTGGTGTCTTGTCAATTGTGTTAAATCACTTCTAAAGAATTCATGAGCCTCTGGTGCTTTTATTCAGAGCAGAAACAACTTGTGTGTTGTAGTTAAGCTATATTATTGTGAAACTTGTAGCTCGTGCAGTCTTAATGAGCCTGGAGATCTGCTCATAATGTAGTAGCTATAACAGGTGAAAGGACTATCTTTTTACAACTTAAGCTCTTTTGTTGGTGAGTTTGAGGAAGAGATCTTATTCTGTCAGGAAATAATTGTGTTTTAATCTATTCATGGTCTCTTGAACTTTTTGGTTGTCTTCCTCAGGTCAAACTAAATTTATCCTGGATTGGGCTTGTGTATAAGAAGCCCCTTTCAATATTAAGAGGATTACACGTGGTGAAGGGATGGCAGAAGTTCATGACCTTTCACTAATGCTATTGAGGAGACACGTGTGGAGACACCTTACTGGGTGTGATGTGGTGTGCAGTGAGAGGGTGCTGAGAAGATCGGCGTGGCAGCAGCCCCAGCAATGTGAGAGAACAAGCTTGTTCAGTAGTCCGAGACCTGACAGTTGGAGTTATCCATATCTGGGCAGAGCTGCATGGCAGGAGGGACTGCTGCTGGAGGTCTAGCTTGCCATGCCCAATGTTAAATCTCTATAAAGATCAGTTTGCAGTTAAAGATAATACTTGGTGAACTTAGTTGACTTGTCAAAATGATCTGAGTCATCAGGCCCAGTGTGACCACTGCTGTGGTGGCTCATGGGTGCTTGCTGTAGGAGTTCCCCCAAGCAGCAGGTGTAGATTGTTGGCCCAAACCAAAGAGTGCAGTGGTGTGGTGAAAGCTAGAACTGTAGAATTGTAGAACCTGTCTGGTAGCTTCTGGGACAGGATTGTGTGATGCTTCAAAACACCTGCCTCAGTCCCATTTCTTCCTTTCTGAAGAAGGGCAGAACTTGGCAAGGTCGTGTTGTGCAGGTGCTAACCTCTAGTGGCTTTTACTGGGGCAGTGGAGATGGGAGCGAGAATGTGGCCTTGACAGAGGTGGGAGTCAACATCTCCCACCAGCTTGCCTCCTGCCTTGCCTCCAGCCTGTCCTTGAGCAACTGCTTCATGGGGAATGTTGGTTCACTCCCAAATTTAAGGCTAATCTGCGCCTTCATTGGTCAGAGCAAGAGCGTGAGCAAAGACAATTTCTTAAAGCAAATTAGTAAAGAAATAGTGGTTTGTCTGCCAGGCTTTAAAGCTGGGCCTGGCTGGGTGGAAGGTGCTGCTGGTGAAGGTGCTTGGTTAAAAACCAAAAAAAAACATAAACCAGCTTTTGAAATCACCAGCCTGTTCTTTAGGCACAACTTCCAGCTTAATTAAGTAGAAGAGTAAGCCAAAGCTCCCTCTTTAGCCTTTCTGTGCCCATTTACTTACCTGCATAAGCTGACTGGCTTCAACTGAAGGCAATGCTGGCTTAAAACAAATGGATTTGAAAGGATTGTAGATACCCCAAATGTCCCAGCAGCATTGATTTCCCTTTCATTAAGCTATGCTCATTTAACTGAGACAAAGCAGCCATTATTTTGCTGTAAGTTGACAGTCTACTGTGTGAAGACTTAAGAGATGCTTAAATGACTTCCTGTGGATGGGAGTGGCTTGAAGTGCCAAATTCAGTGTTGAAGCTGTGGCCTATCAGGTCCTAATGATTCTCAGTGGCTGCTTTATTTAAGGAGATCTGAAGGACAAGTGCAAACCCAGACTAGTTGATGACTAAATCGGCTTCCTGTTTGCTCTCAATTGCAGTCAATTAATATCTTATCACTTGTTTAGCCACCCAAAGAAGTCTTTGTTGGTATTAGAATGTAAACTTCTGTTCTTCACTGTCCTGTAGCCATGAGGAAATATGCCAGAGTGTTGCATACAGCTCACCTGATGTGCGTGGTTTTTGGTGGGGAGCGGGATGGGACACAGGACAAAAATGTTACAAGATGCAAGAGACCCAAAATGTAGTGCAGCTTGTCTGGAGTGTGTGAGGTTAATGGGGAGCCTGAGGCAAGGCTGTTATCAGGAGCTCACCTGCAGCTGCCAGCTGAGAACAACTCTACTTGCCTCAAATACATGGTGTGTGCCTGGTACACACATCCACAGTAGTAACATTCAACAATTGTGTGCTCTCAAAGAGCTGCACGCTTACTGCCTTTGGGTTCTGGCCTTTCTGTTTCAAGTGTCACATTAGCAGGTCTTTGCTTACAGTGCAGTACTTTTCTATACTGGAAAGTAGCTGTAGGAAGTTTAGGGTTTTCTTCATCAGATCTGCAAACAGAAGCAGATCATGGTGCTGTGTTCTGCAGAGGGCTGGGGCTTGGCCTAGAGCTGCTGCACTCAGCAGCAGTTCTGAATAGGATGGTGCTGCTGAAGATCCAGTGCATTTTCTGAAGAGCTGTGTGCTCTGTCATTCAGATCACAATGCTGTAATTCCGTGGCAGCCTCTGGCTCTCTTACTCCTGGAAGAGGTAAGTAGAGCAGCAAGGTGGAGATGCATAGCCCCCTTTCTTAGTTTCTTGTCAGCTGTTCAAGTGGTTGTGGTTACTGGAATAAGGTGAACTCCTTGGTCCGGCTGCAGAACAGGTCATGCAGCAGCAAATGTCTTCACTTGAGAAATACTTCAGACTGCAGGGAAGATGCTTAGTTGGGTATTGGAAAAACCTCTAACTAGTAACTAGTAGCTTTATACCTAACAAGAGCTTTCCTAAGTGCCTGATGATCCTCGGTGTACCTTAAAGGATAAGCCAATTGTATTCCTAAAAGCTTTCACTTGAGATTTGTCTTGTGTGTGAAGCGTACTATAGAAACTTAATTCTCAAGGATGCAGTTCCCAGCCTGTACAGCTGGAGGTGTAAAGAGGTGTGAAAGGTAAAACAATGCTGCTCCTGCTGTGAGTTGAGGGCTACAGAAATGCCTGCCTTGCCTCTTGCTTCTCTGAATCGGGTTTGGAAGTTCAGCCTCTGTCAGTTCTAGTCCACAGAGGGTGAGTCTGGTTCTGTCTGAACAGAACTTACAGCTGAGTTCTGCTTATCCTTCCCCTAGTCTGTATGCTCAGGGGCCTTGTTTGTTGAGGGGCTTCCTAAATTAGCACATGAGAAGGATACCTCTTCATGGCTGTGGAGGTGGTAGGAGTGGGGTCTGGTCTTGTTTGGTTCATGCTTGTGTAATGACTTTTTGCTGCCTTTCTCTATTGTGGTTTTTTTTTTTCAGTTTTCAAGCTAAAACCCACTTGCTGGATTTTTAGCTGGCTTTGTAAGTAGCCTAGGTCTGGAAGGCTTGAACATGTTTAAATGAAGTCTTACATTTCAAGCCTAAGTCTGATGGCACACAGATGCTGCTGCTATAGGATGGGGACTGAAACATGCTCTCCCTGTGCTCCTTCAACTCACCTGCCACAAACTAGCTCCTGGGGCTAGTCCCTGCTTGTCCTCTCTATGCAGGCTTAGATTGTAACTTTCTAAATATTTTCCTGTTTCAAATGCTTGGCATACTGGATCAGAGGAGTGAGCTAGGCTAAAACTGAACTACCAGTGGCTTGGTTTCAACTAGACCAGCTCCCAAGCCCAGCTTCCTGTGTGGAGCCTCACCTATGCTAACTGGTGTAAGTGGGGAGGGAGTGTTGTGGTGGGGACAAGTGGCTAGGGCTGCAGGTGTGTAAGCTGTTCTGGGCTGGTAGGGTTTAACTGCAGGTTAAGAGCTGAACTGTATGGACGTGCTTGCATTTAAGAAACCTTTGAAATATTCTTCAATGTAATACTAACATTTGAAGTCTGAAAAATGCAGCTTTCTGTCTGAGTGGTGGTGGTGTGGAAAGCTGTCCAGCCTGTGCTGTGGTGCACCCTGGCTCCAGGGATCTCCTGGACAGATGTGAAGATATCATCTAGGAGAGCTCCCTGCTCCCGGAACTGCACGGGAGTGTTTTTATTGAGGACTTGCTTCTGGTGATGCTCTTGAAATCAAACCCAACCAGCTTGGGAGGTGGGAGCTCAGTCTTTCCCAGACTCTCAGGCATGAGCCCAGCACAGCTCCCTCCCTTCTAGAAGCAACTCCAGTGAGAATTCAGGTTGGAAAGACTCACATTAGTTCTTGGGGCTTGGAAAAGTCTGTAGCAAAGCATTTGTGCTGGATTGGGCTGTGTCAGGTTGCAAAGAGAAACTGTTTTCTATTTGTGAGATGTCTACTTACAACTAATTTGAGGTTGTGACTGAATTGTTGTAGGAAATTAATTCTTGCCACAGTATCCTAGTAGTTTTGCCTGCTGTCAGCAATTGGTTGCTTTGTAAGAAATCTGTAGGCTCTGAATTTGAAAACTACTATTCCAGAAATCTGTTTAAATTTGGATTATTTAAGTTGGTGTTTCTCCTTGATAGACCCTTTCCATCTTCTGTTGCGACTGGTAGTGTTAAAGGGAAAAAGTGTTTGCTTCACATGGGGAAAGGTCCAATTTAAAAAATCCTGGTTATCTAAGTAAATTCTGCTGAGTTTCAGCAGTTATACCTGTAACTGAATTGCAGGGAGCTTGTCTTTAACGTAGACTGAAGTCATCAGAGGGAAACCGATCTCTT
The DNA here is from genome assembly GCA_013398155.1 of Pedionomus torquatus. Taxonomy (NCBI): domain Eukaryota; kingdom Metazoa; phylum Chordata; class Aves; order Charadriiformes; family Pedionomidae; genus Pedionomus; species Pedionomus torquatus. The sequence goes on along the minus strand of VZRU01007068.1, from coordinate 28,114 downwards.
GAACTTGAATCTCATTGGGCTCAATTAAACAAAAGAGCTTATTTCCTGAGGAATGTAGATAGCTGGGGAAAATGTGACTGGATGCTGTGGGGTGAGCACTTCCTGTCACCGATGAATTTGTTCCCTGCTTTCCTTATTCCTACAGTGGTGGGTTTCATCCAAGATGTTAGATTGAGGGAGTCTGGGTGGGGTTTGAGTTCTGCTGTCTGTCAGTAATTCCTTCTGTCCGTGCTTCCCAGAAGATAAAGCTTGAATTGGGAATTAAGCTTGAAGATAGCATAGGACCTGGCAAGATGCCGGTCCCCAAAAGGGGACTCTTACTGCCAGGGCTCCAGGCTAGAGCAGAGCACTCCTGCGTTTTCATAAACATAGAAATGTTATATATTCATATGGACAAGTTGTGGTTGCTGTGGGAACTGAGTTGTCTGAGCAATGTGCCTTTATCCTCTCCTCCTTCCAGCTGCATTACAAATGTTTTTAGGGCCTGTTCAAAACAAGCAATCTGAAAACTGTACTGGAAGAGTTAATGCAGTGAAATACCCTGCAGAAGATGCAGTGTGATGCTTTTGGAGGAATATTTCATGCTGTTACAGGTGCTTGATAGTAATAGGATTGTATTGGCACTACAGCTTGTACTAGTACTACTCGGTGAGTAGAAAAAAAACCTAAACCCAGTGGATGCTACCCTGAAGGAGTGCTGTGGAGGAGGCACAGCAGGCAGATTTGGAGCTGCTGTCATCCCAACTACAGTGTTAACAGCCCTTGCTGGGATCTGGGAATGTCAGCATTCCCAATTACCTGTGGGTTGACAGTCCCACCTCTAGTGGTGGCAGCAACCTGTGCCTAGTGTAGGGGTACCCAGCTGATGGTGGGGCCTTACCTGGACTTCGCCGGGTCATGGGCGACTGAGTGGCACAGGATGTGGAAAAGGAGGCCAGGAATGCTGTCTGGGATGGCTGCACGTGAGGGATAACGTGACAGGCTGGAGCCACTGCAGTGCCCTGCTGAAGAGCTGGGAGTGGTGTGTGTGCGAGGTGTACATCTGATGGCACAGTGGGAGGGTGTGGGGGNNGGGGAGGGCTGGGGGGGGCGGACGGACAGATGATGACCAGGCAGAAGGTAAACAGGGCATAAAAAACTTCTGATGTGAAATGAGTCCTGTGCTCCGGCTGTGCCTCTTCGCCTTTTACCGTATCCCGTGTGCCCACTTGGGCCAGACCTGCAATAATGGGCTTCTCCCCAGCTAGTGGGGGGTGGTGAAGGTTATCCTTGTTTCTGGGTGATAAACAATGCAGAGTCAGTGAGGCACAGTGGCCAAGTTGAACCAAATAGATTATGCTAGCAGAATTGCGAAGCTTTGCATTGAGCTCTGAATTGGAGCCAGCAGCTGGAGCCTTTCCAGGACTGAAGTGGTTTTGGGTTTTGTGGGTGGAGGGAGGCGGGGACAGGAGAGCTCTGGGTAGCACTAAAACTAACTGTCTGCTCTGTCGCTGCTGCTGTCGTCGTTGCTGGGGGGATTTGCTGCCTCAAGCCTGTCGTCTGCTGTGCTGTGTTGTGGAGCCCTGCTTCTGTGCTGCCCGCCTCCCTTGATTTTACCGGAGCTGTGCCTCTCTCCTCCCTGCCTGCCGGCTTGTCTTTCGGGGGAATCTTTATCCTTTCTTCTTACCTTTTTATTTTGTAAGAGCTGATGCAGTTCTCTTGCATGGCTGAGTGACGTCACTGTCAGCACAGTAAGCATCAGCAGCCTGGTCACATGCTGACCCAGTCAGTAATGCAGACGGGATAGGAAGGTGGAGGGGCTCAGGGGGGTGGGGGGCTGGTTTCTGGACATATGGTAGCCCTCCCTTTCGGGGTGCAACTGCTAGTTGCTGAAGCTGTGGTTTTAGAGCGGCACAAGACCTGGCTCAGGGCTTAACGCTTTGGAAAACTCCTTTAAAAAAGGGGGAAAAAAAAATAAAAAGACAGCCCTGAACTCTCAAGCTTCTGTTTGTTCTCAATCTGAGCAGACTTCCAGGACTCTGAAGAAGCAGTGGCAAGCAGCATGCTTTTCCCCACATCTGCGCAAGAGTCTTCCCGTGGCCTCCCAGACACCAACGACCTGTGCCTTGGCCTGCAGTCCCTCAACCTGACAGGGTGGGACAGACCCTGGAGCACCCAGGACTCTGATGCTGCAGCACAAACCAGCACACAGTCCGGTGAGTCTGCACACACACAGCAACAGTTGTTAGATACCTTTTTTTTTTTTCTGTTTTAAAGTGAACGTGGAGCCGTTTGCTTGTGTAAGGGCATGCTGGTGGTTACTGATGTGGCTTCTTGACCTGTGATGCTTGTGTAATGTGGGAGATGAGTTGGGGAGGCTGTGGCTGGCTGTGCCACAGCCCCCTCTTCTTTGCTTTTAGTTCACTGCAGACAAGAAGTGCCCAGGCTTATGATTTTATTTGCTCTGTAATGCTGGTGGAGGAGGAAGAATAACCTTGCCAAGAGAAATCCTCTCCCTGCCTTTGGAGGGAGTGGGTGGGAGGTGTTGGTGTCAGGAGGGCTAAACATGCTGGGTGGGAGTGAAGCTGAACTTCACTCTGGCAGCCTGAGAAAATTCCTGGTGGCAGGTAGCTCTGCAGGCAGGGGTACAGATACTTGTAGAGAAATACCTTCACACTTGCGGAGGAACCCCCATTTCCCTGCCCAACTGCCAAAGTCTGGGCAGCACTGCTTGTTCCTCCGCTCTGGCAGCATTACCTGCTGAACTCTGCCTGTGGGGTGTGGTAGGTACAGCCAGCACCTGACTGACAACTTCAGCTGGCAGCTCGCAGGGTGGGAGGAAGACTTGGAGGGATCCTTCCTCCACTCCTGTGTTCAACTAGAAATAGTGGTCCGCTCCTAGCAGTGGGCTGGAGGAGATGCAGTGGAATGGCTTCTTGCTTTTAACTCTTTTGGTCCAGTGCAAACCTATGTGATCAGCAGGGTGTGGGCTCGCAGCCATGCACTGCTGGCTGGCTTGCCCTTCCCCCTCAATCCTCTCCGGTCTGGTTTTGAGGCTGGGATTGGATGGGGGGAGTCTTTGGGGTTGCTGGGCGCTTTCTCCAGTGCGATGCAGGCTTCAATTAACTCTTCCAGAGGCGTTGGCCTTCTCTGTGAAATTGCAGGAGGAGAAAGGATTGCGGCGTGCACAAACTTAACACATCTCCTCAGCCTGGTGACCGAGCAGGGGAGTAAAATGGAGGCAAGAGTTCACTTCCCAGCCTTTGAGGGCTGTAAAAAACCAGTTTCACAAATGGTAGTGTGTTTGTTCAAGTATCAGTCTGTGGAAAGATCTAGTGCTTTGGCGGAGTTTGTACAAGTTCAGCCTGGTTGCTACAGAAACTCATCCCTTTATAGCAGCACACTGCTGCTTTGTTAAAAGGATAGTGCATCTCTGCACAGACTTCGGTGATACAGGAGGCCCCAGGTGGGAAGTTGGTGCTGACAGGAATGTAGATAGCTTCTGGGGTGGCCCGGGCAGTGTGATTTACGCATGTAGATGTTTGGGGGGCCAAAGGGGTGCTGTTGACCGCCTCTGTCTAGGGGATGTTGCCCTCAAGACAGGGAGAGCTTCTGGGATGCCACCTGGAGTGTTGCTGGATGGGCTGTAAAACAAAAACCCACTTGCCAGGTAGTGGAGTTTGAAATAACAGCTTCACTGCAGCTTACTCAAGTTTCTACAGTTAACTTCTGCAGGATGTAGCGTGCAGGCTTTGTGTGGGCCCTCATGCTTAGGGTCCGCTTGCAGTCAGGCGGCTGCTGTTGTTCTATTAAGTTGCTCTGCTCCAGCACATGGTCCTATGGGCTTCTCCTAATGAACCAGGGAATACCACACACTTGGTACCTGTGCTCCTTTCATTACCAGCTGAAACCTTGCAGGAGGAGGGAGAAATGGAAGTTGTTAGTGTGTGGTGGCCCAGATGGGTGCCCCAGAGCTCTGCATTAAACCTTTGATAGCTGCTGACAGAATATGGGGTGTTCAATCCATGCTATAGGACCTTTAATGTAATGAGCACACTTAAAATGGGCAACATCTGTGCTGAAGGGTTCTGCTGCTGCTGACAACTACAACACCCAGGGCTCAGCATGCAATGGCACTGCAGAATGAGGTCTGTCGCACACCCAGGCGGCTGCTCTGTGCAGATGTCCCAGCCCCACCTGATCTGCTGTAGCTGTCTCCCGTTGCTCGCTTGGCCAGCTTCCTGCCAGGCTGCCTTGGCAGCAGAAGGGATGTCTCTGCAGCACTCTAGCAAGCAGGCGAGCAGCCCTCGCACCAGCCTTGGCAGCCTTTGCACCTCCCATGTTGGGTGGTGGGGCTGGGTGGACTTGGGGATTGCTGTCAGGGGTAATGGGGCTTCTGGTTTCAGGAGGGAGACTCATTTGGAGATGACTTGAAGGTGCCCCTGTGACTTCCCTGCTGGCAGAGGTTGCATCTGGTGTTGGGTGTCCCCACTGACTGCAGCGTGTGGTGTTGGAGCTCCTGCCTGCTGCAATAGCCTGGGAAGAGCAGTGGGAAGGATCTAATCCCAGGTAGAGCCTTGGGCTTGGGTGATCTGCACCCAGTGGGTATTTGTGACCACTCATAGTAACAGCTGCTGGGACGTGGCACCCAGTACTGCCTTGGGAGGCCTGTTTCCTCACTTGTCATTCCTGGTATTCCACTTGGTATGTAAAGCAAGGGGATTTGGGCTTAAAACTCAACTCAAATGTAGCTGGGCTGCTTCTACAAGAGGAGCCTCGGGCCTGCGGAGACTGTGTGGAGAGTCCAGGGGTGTACTACTGGGGATGTTGTGGTCCTGTGACTGCATTCTCCCTCTCAATCCCACCTACCTGTCTCAGGTGTGCAGGAGCTGGGTTGGGAGAGCTCCTTGGCCTGGGCTTCTCTTGCTCCCCTACTCCGAGAGCAGTGGGGATGATGTATGCCAGCTGGAGAACTGGAATGCTGGTGTCTGTGCACAGCTGTTGTACTGCTTCAGCCTGCCTACACCTCACACCTCTGCAGAGCCTCAGTGTTTTCTCCTTAAGGGCCCTGAAGGGACAATGTGGAGGCTCCTTGGGAGGGGGGAATCTTGTAGTTCAGGAGCATCTTCTGAAAGACTGTGAAATGCTCCTCTCTGGGTGGCTGAGGAGTGCTCCTCTGTCTGAAAACTGTATGGATCTGAGGAGTTGGCAGATACTGGTGCTTCCAGGTGGCCATCCATGCTGTGGTGGAAAGAGGAATGATGTGGAGAGAAGGTTGTTTTGTCTGGGCACTCCTGATGCCCAATACTGAGCCCTAGAAGGCTGCAGCTGGCCTGGCCCCAAGGGAGGGGGTCTATATCAGGGTGTCCTGAGGCTGCATCACTGCTGGGCTATCTCTAGGGGTTGGGGAGGGCTGGTGCTGCCAAGCAGAGCTGTTGTGATGCTGGTGCCCCAGAATTTGGAAGGTTTGAGCAATGACTCAACTGTATGGACCCATGGGGAGAAGTCTGGGTGGAAATGTAAAAAAAAACCAACCAAAAAAACCCAACAACCAACCCCCTAACAACCAGGCTAAAAATATTGATGATGTGGTCCCCTGCAGTGCCTGTGCTTCAGTACTGATGAGTTGGGACCTCCTCTCCTGTCTGCATAGTCCCTGCCAGTGTGAAGCTCTCAGCCTTGGAAAGACCTTTGCCTGCAAACCCTCCTGGTGTCACCTTGCACTCCCAGGGTGGTGTCACTGTGCAGCTTGGTGCAGTGGGATCAGGTGCCTGCCACCAGCTGGGGCTGTGCCGGAGGAGGCTGGAGTGCCATGGGGCTGGCTCGTATGCTCCAGTCCTGCCTATGCTCGCCCCCTTCTCGCAGGGCTGCTGAAGCCTTTGTGCATAGACAAGAATATTTGTAATGTGTTTTCCTTCTGGGCCCAGTGCTATAACACTGGGGATGTGTCCTCAGCCCATGAGTGTGCCACATGTGCTGCTGGCCCCTGGAGCTTGTGTCTGGAGAGAGCTTCTCCAGGTGGGTGGCGGCAGCTGCTGCAGGCTGGAGCTGCCTGTGTCTATTTGGCTGTGGGACTGAACTGCTGTCTCATGACAAGAAAGACATCTCAAACCTGCTGCTGCCACTGGATCTGTCAGGCTGGAAATGCTTTAGCAAGTCCCAGAAAGCTGCTCTGTGGCCCAGGGAGGGGCTTTTGCAGGAAACTGCTTGAGCGCTTCCAGTCCTGCTATCCATCTCCAGCTGTATTACTTGAGACAGTGTTTCCCCCTCTTTAAAGTATCCTCACAGTAGGCAGTTCCTTTTATCAACCCGTTTGAGTTCATCCCTCCACAGGGGCAAGGAGTGGTTAAGAGGGAGTCAGATAAAACTGCCCTTGATGGAATCATTTGCTGTCACTGCCCTATTCTTCAAGGACCGTGAGCAAATGGGGCCTCGATCCAGTTTTTGCCTGGAGAACAAGTGACAGCAATACATGGGCAGATCCATGTGTGCATTTTTGGGTCTCACTGGCTGATTTTCAGCCTCTGTGCCAGCTGCTTGGTCTGGCTGGTCTGTCTTGGCCTACATTGGGAGACTGAGGCTAACTGTATGTGGGACAGGCAGACTTGCCCACTGGGAAATCATCCTAAAACCAGTCTGTTAACACTGTTTGCTAACCTGCAAGGGCATTTTCAGAAGGATCAGCTCCTCTGGGAAGTATGTTGACCCCTCTACGTGAGCTCTTCCTGATGGTGTTGGGTGGACTGCCTTGGTATGTCTGCCTCTGCTTGGTGTGTGACCCTAAAGCTGCTTGTGCAGCAACAGATGGGAGCTTTGTCTTGGATCTGCACTCAAGACTGCAGCTCCAGCCTCATCTGTGCTCTCTCTGTGCTGGCTGCTGCTGTCTCATTTTCTAGCCACAAGGTTACAGCTCTGGTCCCTCTGGTGCTGGGGAAATGGTTTGTGGGAGAGAAGCACTGCTGGATCTTTCCAGCCTTGGTTCTCCTACTTCCCACAGCAACTTCTTCCTGCAGTAAGCTTGAACATGCTGATTATCGTAGTTGCTTAAAATCTGCTAGGCTAGAACTGCAGGCTATCTGTTGTGCATTGCCTGGCAAATAGCAGGGCATCTGTAGAAATCTCTCTAAGGTTTTCAGGGCAAAACTGTACCTCTGAAGGAGGAAAAAAAGGACCTGTTGCATAGAAGGAAGCATGGTAGTTGTTGTGGACTCCTTACCTTTCTTCGGAATAACAGCAGGAGGGACTATTTCCAGACTGCATTCATTACTTAATGTCCTTGGACAAGTGGCTTCAGAAGACAGTTGCTGTGTGGGTGTGGCCTCAACTCCTGCCTGACTTGTGTGGCTGCATGAAAACTTATTTCCTTGTGCTAGGTGGAGGTTTCAGAGGCTCATTCTGGTAGAGCTCAGCATCTGTATAGCTCCAGGTGTATATACCACAGTATCTAAGAAGGATTTTTTTTTTCTGCCCTCTGGTGAAAAGGGAGGCTTTGGGTTCAGGGAGTGAGCACTTCACCCTGAGTGAGACTCACTTCATCTGAGCTCACCTGCAGCCTCACTCAGATTTCAGCCCAAGTGTGCCTAGAAAACTCAGTANACTCCATGGACTTAGAGGTGTGTGGGGTTGTTTTGTGTGTGTATATTTTTTTTTTTTTTTTTTTTTTTTTACTGCTGATGGTGTGGCTGTTTGTGCTGGTACAAGGAGGTCAGGCTACTTCTTGCTGGCCTTGAACCAGCATGCAATTCAGGCAGACAGGTAACCAAAGACTTGGTTGTGGGTGGGGATCCTGGATTCCTGTGTTCTCAGTGTCCTTTATTGCCTGGAAGGAAAGATGGGCTTTCCCAGCAGCTGTGCCTTAGGCCCTGGTCCTTCTGGAGCAGCCTTGTCTACTCCTCAGTGCTTAGTGAATGCATAAATGTGGTGGTGCCATCTGTGTGGAGGTTAATTATCGTAATACTGTAATGGAACAAAGCTGGAAGCTGGCTTGACTTGTGTGGTCTCCTTTGTGGTGTTGTTTATACCTGACATTGCCTTGCTAAAAGCTTGTCCCATCTCAGTTACTGCAGGGCTCTTCTGAAGATGCAGTCAGTGTGGGTGCTTTATGGGTACTTGTTTTTTGAGCATGTTTGGATGAGGGCTGCTTACATTCTGCAGGCTGATTTCTTAACTGCTGGCCAGAGCTGTGGGGCAGAAAGCAAGGAGTGTTTCATTGCTGCAGGTTGTTCATGTGGTAACAGTATTTGATCCTTGACAGAATAAAATATGTATCACATAAGTAAATTAAGTATCAAAACTCTGTTTGCAATTGGTTCGTAATGGAAGTTGCTCTTAATCCACCTCTTAAAGCTTCCATTTGAGCATCTCTTCCTAAGCAGGTTTATTTTTGTTTGCATCTATTTTACAGCATCAGCACAAATAGATGAGTAACTGGAACAGGAATCTAACCAGCATCCCAGCTTGTTTCCAACTAGTGCTGAAGTGGGTCAGGGCAGCCTCCAGTTTTGTGCAGGAGGCCCCTTGCAGGAACAGGTATGCACCTCCCAGAGCCTTCCCCTTGACTTCTGTCAAGGATGCAGCCTCTGGAGCAGCCCTGATGTGCTGTTGCTGCTGCCTGTGTGCTCTTTGCATGTGTCAGTGAAGAAGTGTGGGTGCAAGGAAGGCACGGACTTCTTAAGCACCCAATTCTGCATAAAGCTTTTGGAGGTGCAGTGATGAAAATGCTTGAGGACTGGTGGATCCCCCATCCTTCATAGGATTTTTGTGTGTACAAATATATTTGGCTTAGAGAGATTGCCTATAAGCTTTTTGCCTCAACTTGTAGCACATGCCTGTTGGCTGGCTCCTGAAGTGAGCCTTAGCAAGCATCTTCCCTTCAGAGGAGAGTATTGGAGCTGCTGTTGGGTGGCTCTGAGATGTCTTGGGCAACTCATAGCTTTGTCTTTCTGTCCTGTTATGATAGTGGAGGTAGTGATGGGGGTGGTTTAGGTGTGTGCAAACTCTGGCTGGGGGTGAAATTCATCCCTAAAATTGTGCTGGTTGAATGTGGGATGGGGCAGGTAGGTTTTTATCCAACCTGGATGTCTTAGCAGCAGATAGGATGCTTGCTGGCTGGGCAGAGCAGATATGAAAGGCTTTTTCTGCTGCATCTTCATCAGTTGTAGTATAGTAGCTCTCTGGAAGGGGCCCTAAATGTGTTTTTTGTCTTAGTGCCTTCTTTACAAACTCCACAGTTTGTCTAGGTCTGCATTCTTCCATGGGAAGCTGCTTGGACTTACCCATGGCTTTCAAAGCTGCTTTCCCAGTGTGCTGGGGTTGGCTGGAGAAGGGAGGAGTGATGCCTGTTCCTCCTTGTTCCCACCTCTGGGTTTATCTGCTCTTGCCTGAGACTTTGTCCCTGGTACTGTCTAGACCATTCTGCTCTGATAACCAGGCTCTGTGGTGTTGTGGGATGACCTGTCATTGCGGTGACACTATGGGCAAGGCCAGTGAGCCAGCAGGGAACGTTTGGCCTGTTTGTTCAGCTGAAATCCCTCCAGTTGACTTAACATGTGGTGACTGGTAGGGACTGCTGTCAGAGGGCATTGCAGACCTTCTGTGTAGTGTTCATGACAGGTTGCCTTTTTAAAGTGGTAGGGTAATTCAGGTTGGAAGGGACCTCTTGAGGTTAACTAGTCCAGCCTCCTGCTCAAAGCAGGATAGAAAAGGTGAGAGTCTATCTCTTCTCCCAAGTAATAGGTGATGGGACAAGAGGAAACAGCCTCAAGTTGCACCAGGGGAGGTTTAGGATGGCTATTAGGAAACTTCTTTTACACTGAAAGGGTCATTAAGCACTAGAAGAGGCTGCCCAGGGGAGTAGTAGCATTGGTATCCCTGGAATTGTTTAAAAGACCAGCAGAGAGTGGTGCTTAGAGAGATGGTTTAGTGATGGTTTTTGGCAGTGTTGGGTTGATGGTTGGACTCCTGTGATCTGAAAAGTTTCTCTCAACCTTGGCAATCCTGTGATTTTTATGGAAAGCTGCTGGAGGGTGGCAAAAGCAACACAGCCTAAGGAGTGAACACACCAGCACTTGGGGCTACCTCAGTGCTCCCTGTTCAAATAAGCACCTCGACTGAGCTGGTTCTGAACTGATTTGCTTCCAAAAGGAGCCTTGAACCTTGAGCTGTCACCCTACAGATGCTGTGTGGTGCCACCATGGGGTTGAATTAACACTCCCTACCCCCCACCCCTCCTGAGGCCGAGGGCTGGGGTGTCCATCTCCAGCTGGTGCTGCATCTTCTGTCTCAGCACTTTGTAGCCACATCTCTGGGCTTTCTTGCCTTGTGTGTGCTTCCTTCAGCACTGGCAAAACAGCTGAATCACAGGTGATGCCTGTGTTCCTGCCAGCTCAGAGCTGCCCTCAGACAGCGACAGCCGCTGCACAGAGAAATGCTCAGCTTCCCTCTGTGTTTCTCTGGCTTGTTTTCCCTCCAGAAGCACAGAGGGAAAGAAGGGATGAAAAGCAAAAGTTGTGATGCTGTACCTGAAGTGTGCACACCAGGGCAACTTAACTGGGAGTCTGTGGGTATCACTGGTGGCATTCGATGTGAGGAAATGTGTGGCTTTATGCCAGCTGAATGCCTTAGTGAGGCTTGTGTGCCATTTCTCAAGTAACATTGCATCTGGGACTAAAGTTTGTCTTTTTTTTTTTCTTCCACTGTGGCTTGCTGCCTTGCCCAAAGGGGTACAGCTGGCAGCCTGCTCCCCTTCAGCCCCCCTCTAAAGAACATACCTTTGAAAGGTGCTATCCTGATGGACTTGACACCCTACAGACTGCAGTGAAAATGAGTCAGTTCTCATCCTTGTTAGCACATAAAGTAACACACGCTGCGGAGTTTGCACCCTGGATGTCGCAGCAGGATAATTGCAAGGAGTTTGGTACTTAAATATAGAAGTGTTTGTTCTTGATGTTTGCAAAGCTTGAAGCTTGTTGTGTGGAATTTGACCTAAATATGTTGGCTTTTAAATATCTCTGGGAGTGATATGTGTTAAACCTGGCTGTATTTCAATGATCTGATCTCTTTAAAGATGAAGGTAGTTGTGGCAGTTGGCTTAGTGAATGCAATTACTTGTGTGCTTCTAACCCAGAGTTGTGTTTTAGCTGACTTTACGGATCTTTATATTCACCTTCGGCATCTGTTTTCCCTTCCTGGAAATACAGCAGTAAATTCCTTGCCTTGGGAAGCAGTGAGGTTTGTCAGCCAGGTCCTGCTCCTGGGTGCAGGAGGAGGACCGGTGTTCTCAGATGTTAATGCAATAAACTGCTCTGTGTTCCTAGTGCTGCTGCTTCCGTTTTTTCAGGGCATGCTGGGAAAGTGACTTACTGTGTTGGTGCCAGAACCAAGAATAGACCTCAGGTGTCCTGATGCTAATTCTGTGGTTCAGCTGTGGGATCAGGCTGTCTTTTTTTTTTTAATTCCCCTGCCTGCTTCTTAGCAAACCAGAAATAGCTGCCCGAATATCCTCAGTTCTTCTTTGCCCCAAATGAAGACTCTGCCAGGGCAGAGGTTCCTCTTTAGTAGTTCAGGAACAAAAAGGTCTGTGCTGTAGTTCTTACATAGCTGCTGGTTTGGTCACATCTGCAATTCTTGGAGTAGTTGTTCTTGAACGTTGGCAGTTCAGAGTGACAGAGACTTCTGTTGTGATGTACAGCTCCAGGGAGCATTGCATGCATCTGACTTTGGGTGGCTCTTTTCCTAGCAGCAGTGACTTTCTCCAAGGGAGTAATGAGAATATAATCAAGCTGGGAGGATTTAAGCTGGACAAGACCTCTGGAGGTACCCAAGAATGAGGAAGGCCTAATTATGGAGGTCCCTTTCATCTCTCCAGGCCCTGTTCCACACAAGCTCTGCTGAAGAGGAAGACATTTTTGAGCCACTTTGTACTGCAGCTTTTCTGTTTCTTTGGGCACCTGTAAGAGCATGGCTGTTCCTTGTACTCCATGGTAAGGCGTAAATGGGGGAAAGGGAAATCCAACATTCACCTTCACTGTCCTGCAAAGCCCATTCCCGTACTGTTGCAGCCCCACAACTGTCACCACATCTTCTGTTGGGCTTGGTTCAGTTAGTGTCCCTTGTGCTGGAGGTGTGCTGGTTCCTGGAAGGCATTGTGAGGTCCTATAGCTGCAGGCCTAAAGTGCTAGAACTTCACTTATGATTAGTCTGGAGTATTGCTTGCCCCTTCCTCTGTGTCTGTGCTTTTGAACAGCTTGGTGTGTGACTGGGGGGGGGCGGAAACAGACTTGCTGTGGCAGCCTATCTGGTAAGGTGTCTATTTGCCTTTCAGACATGCAAATGTTTCTCTTGCCACAAAGCTGCTCAGTGTCTGTAGGAGGTGCTGCTTTTTGGTTGACTAAATCATTCAGCCACCTCCCACCCCACCAGGGCAGAGTCTGGCTGGGTGGTAAAAACTGCAGATGAGCCGTTTTTCTGGAACTGCAGCAGGCTATTGTTTGGGCTTTTTTTTTATTATTATTTCTTTACAGGCTTATTGGAATGACAAAAACTGCACAGTGTTCAGTCTCCAGGGCCTTGGTCATACTGCTCCCCTGCTTTGCTGCCCTGCCCCAAATGTCACACAGCTCTGTGGCCTTGGGGTATAACAGGTGTTGCCGAGTGGAAGCAGAAGCATGGTGGCACTGAAACCTCTCTTCTGACCTGCTTCCCATAGTAAGAGCTTTCCTATTAGTATCTTTACCCCTGCCTCTGTGAGGAGATGAGGGCAGAAGGGCAGACTTCCAGTGTAAATAGCAGTTGGTGGATAAAGGGGAGATTTTGACAGCCTGCTGGCTGCCCTGTGCCAAGTATCTCCTCTTAGGAGGTAAAAATGCCCCTCTCTCTAACTTTGCTGGTAGTGCCAGCCAGCAGAAGTGACCCTCTGAAGGCCTTGGCATTATAGACCTGCTTGGGCAAGTCCTGGTCCCTTCTAAATAGGCTTTTTTCCAGCCCTACAAGGAACTTTTAAAGGCCGGAACACATCTTCAGAGGGTAACTTCAGAAAAGCCTGTGCATGTTGCTTATCCAACTCATGGTGCCACTGCCACATGTGGTGTGGAACTGTCTGGGCATTCAGCGTGCAGGTGCCAGGCTTGGCTGGGTATAGAAGAACCTGGGGCCTGTTGTTTCACTCTCTAGGAGTTTCTTGTGGGCTTCTGTGAGGTTACATATGCCCTTGGGGTAGTGAAGAGGCTGTGATGTGAGTTGCCTTAGGGCAAGTGGTGGTTTTCTCCATGTGGAAGCTTCCACTGTTTTTTCTCAGTGTGGGGAAAGGTCTTGAGCTAGAAGGACCTGGACAGCTGTGAGAGGTCTTTTTGCTCAAATTGACTAAAACTTGTCATGATAAGGAGTGAAGAGCATCAACACTGCTCTGCTTGTATGCTGTTGGCTGCTTCTACTGGGTGGTCTCCTGCAGACCTAAGCTGAAGCAGAACTATGCGTTTAGAGACCAGCTTAATGATGGCAAAGCTTTTTGTCTGCTCTAGCTGTTGGAAATGAATTCAGTGGATACGTTTTATCTTAATGTCTTATTCAAGGTATTAAAACGTCCTTTGTCATCAGCATGGTGCTAAGGTGGCTTATTTACCTGGAACCCTTCCCTGAACTGCTAGCGTTTGGTAAGCCCAGCTCCTCAGGGCTTGTCTTTGCACTCATCTCTTATAAAATGGGCTTGGTCAAAGGAAGATCTAATTCTTAAATGGTTGTAAGTTATAGTGTGCAGGGAAGAAAGTACTTCCAGGTCCTGATCAGGTGCTGCAAATCCTAAATTGTGAGTCTTGACTGACGCATGGTAGATCAAAAAGCTGTTCTGAGGCTGGTTGGGTTGGGCATCTTGCTGTTAAGGCCCCTTTCCCAACGTGTGTACTGGGAATCACAGCTTGTGCTGATGGAGTGATGTGTCTGAGTAAGTTCATGTTAAACAGAATAGCACGGTAGCTGGTAACTGGATTTAAAAGATGATTTGAGGTCTGCAGGACAGTTGGCCTAAAGAGTTGTAAGGAGCCACTGTCTTGGGTGTGATGGGTCCAAGATGCTTGCACATGCTCCTGCTAGTATTTTTAGGGGCCATGGGATGATGTGAGAATTAAGAGGATGTATTGCAGCAGCAGTATCCTGACAGTGTTTACTAGGGAAAGCTCAACTCAAAAGGAGGAGGTGGTTCATAAAATGCTCGCTCTCTAGAGAGCGACCTGAGCAATCTGGATGAGTGCCACGCTGGTATCGAGACTGCTCCACTGAGCTCTTAAATCTGTCAGGGTTTGGCTGACGTGCTCAAAGATAGAGCATGCTGGCTCTAAATCCAGTTGTTAAAGCTGCAGCAGTGAGTCAAAAGTCAGAGCTGAGTTTCTATTGAAAGCTATCTTTTTTTTTTTTTGCTGTCCCCTGCAAAGGAGTGCTGGCATGTGTCTCTCTTGCAGCTTCGAGTGGAGGCAGGAAAAGTTCTAGAAGCTCTCTGCAAACTGTTGTGCTCTGGGCAGTGGGGCTGCTGTGTGTGAGCAGATGAGTAGGAACCATGTTGACCCTTCAGTTAAAATATCCCGTGTAAATGTGCAAAACACTTAGTTGTTTCCATTCAGGGTTTTTGTTGGTTTTGTTTGTTGGTTTGTTTGTTTGTTTTTCATAGTCTGAGTTAGTTGCATGATGCTTGCTGCTTCACTTTGGGATCTTCAGGGATATTCTTGACACTAGAAATTGCTAATGCATCTTGCATGTGTGTTGGAAATGCTTTTTCTCTTCTGCAAGCTGTCTGCCTGGGAGGTGGGGAAGACGAGGCCAAGTTCCCTGGTTCTGAGTAGCTCAATGACTTGAGGGCTTTTTTTCAGGTGGGCAGCCTTTGCCAGGTTCCTGTGCCCCATGCCTCAGGAAAGGGAGTTCAATGGGTTAAGACAGGGAGTTAGAGCAGGATGCCTCTGGGTTGGGACAGTGAGAAATAAGATCTGATCCTTTATGTTGGTGTTTCCTAGGCTACCTGTGAAGGCTGGCTTCAAGAGAGACAGCCTGATGGGAAGGCAAGTGTGGAGGAGAAAAGACTGAGCTTTTCTTCCTGATGTCCCAATTAGTGGCTGTAGGTACTGTGTAAAGCTGAGTCAGACCCATGGAGGTGATGTGGGGTCTCCCCTGAGCTCAGTATAACCAGGCGCTGCCTGTGCAGACCTGTCAAAGTTTCTAGAGTGGATGGAATTTGTCTGCGTTAACAGCAGATGTCAGTGCTTCCAGGATGAGAGGTTAGGAGTGGGTCAGTCACAGCCGCAAGGATTTTGCTCAGTGGTAAGTGCTGATGCCCAGGAAGCAGGTCCTGCTACTCAAATGCACTTATACTGGCCTCACTGGTTCTCTAGCTGTGGTGGGAGCTCAGCAATCCTGGAAACAAATGTGTAAGCGGTGACTGTAGCAAGCCAGAGATGAGGGTGAAATAAGTGGGGCAGGGCAGCTGGATTCTGTAACAGCTCTGGGAGCCTCCTGATGAGCCCCTGAGCGCTTGCTGGTGTGTCCCAATGGAATTCTGCCCCCCCATCTCTGATAACTAGGAGATGAGGTGCAGGATGGGTTGCCACGCAGCCATCTGTGTGGCATTTGCTGCTCCACATCTTTAGAAGGTCCAAGGAGGAGGATGTCGGTGCCAGAGTGTGTGTTGGTGTTGAGGCTCAGGCCATGGGAATCAGCTGCTTTTCTTTTGACTCTTGTACTGTTTAGTGACTAATTAGATTTTATTTTTTTTTTGAGCCTGTTTAACAAATTCAGCTATCTCCCTTGAACAATGCACTGGCTGTATTTTTCAAATGTGTCATGTGGTTTCAGGGAAGTCGGCAAACCAGTGTAGTGCAGCTCTGCTGGGCTGGGAGATGCTCTGCCCTGCGCTGTGACTTAGGGAGGAGGCTGCTCCTGACTCCATTCCTCTGCAGCAGCTTCCCCTGGCTTCCCACCGCTGCTGTGGGGGCTGCTGCTGCCCTTCCACCACTGCCCAGGGTGAGTACCACTGGGCCAGTGAGGGCTCTGGCTGTGGGCCTGAGTGTAAGTGCAGATACTGCTGATAGGGAGAGCCAGAAAGATATTCGGAGGTCCCTTTCTGAGCGCAGTCGGAGGTGAGTTCATAGTCCTGTGGCACAGTGCAAATGGATCTGCACCTCTGGGGAGATGCTGTTGCTGACAATGTTTGCAGAGCACTTCTGCCTTGTGTTGAGGTAGATGCATCAAGTAAAGGACGCACCTGTACCTGTCTGGGTATTTTGGTGGTGTTTTGAGTTTGCATTCTAGTGTAAAGCTAAAGATGCCAGGTCCCTGGCAGGTATGCTGTGAGTCATGCTGCTTGGGGCAGGTATATCCCAGCATCTTGCTTCAGCCACACTTGGCAGCTTTTTTTGGCCTTGGCACTGAGCGGGTACCGGTGTCTGACCGAAGCGCTACCACCTCTTTGTGGCAGCATTTTTCTACTCGCCTGGTTTGGGCAGTGTTTTGGACTGTTAATCCTCCTCTGTATAAGAGCTACCTCAAAATCTGTGTTTAAAACCTCATGGTCCTGGCTGGTTGAGATCTAGGTGGGGCTGGAGGATATCAAGAGGATCCCAAACTTGCTTTGCCGAAAACTGAAACCTTCAGGGTGAGCTGCATTGTTTTGCAGCCTCTGAGTAATTAAAACCATTTCTGAATGCTTTGCTCTTTTCATTTGGTTTGGGGACACATTTAGCTTGCTGAGACTTGCTCCTTTTGAATAGAGCTGGCTTGTCATGCCCTCATGGGATCCTCTATGGCTGAGCCTGCCCAACCTCCCCTTTACTTCTGGGTGGCAGCTGGCCCTACACTGCTGGCCAGATATGACTTCCATGACCCCTCGGTGGCCCACTGCTCTCTTCACGGGGGAAGGCAGCTCTGTTAGGGAGGAATTTGCTTGCCTGGATTCTCATTGGTGGGAGGAAAAATCTGCTGCTGTGTGAGGGAAGCAGTCTGGCACAGGCCTGACAAGACAGGCTTGTTGTGAACATAGCAGGGATGGTGCTCACCACTGATGGTGAAGCGTCTCCTCTCTCAGCAGGCCAGACTGGCACATCACTGGGTGCCTGTAGCCAGCTTCTGTCAGGGCTGATGGGTGCAGTGTCCTACCTCCCAGCCTGCAAATGGACCAGCCTGGCCCCCCATGGTTAAAATTGCATGGGTAGCTGTCATTCCCTTCCCCCTTGTCGTCCCTCCCCCTTCCCAGGTCCCAGCTTTCTGCAGCACAAGCAGCAAGAAATGCCAGTATGAAGGCATGCACCTGTCTGGGAGCTTGAGATCCATAACCGGGGATCTCTCATTTTGCTCCTAGATAAGGTGGGATCTCCTGGCTGATCTCAGCCTTGGGAGAGTGACACACCCTTCTGTTTGTCAGCCACACCAAGCTGCTGTGGGTTCCAGCTGTGCAGCAACTGCCCTGGAACTGATGGCAAACTGTGCAGCTGTTCTGGAATGGTGCAGAAGTTGGTGCCTACCAGATATGCCACCTCCTGGACAAGCTGTTTGTGGGCTGATGGGAGCCCAGTACCCTCCTGGGCCTCTGCCATGAGAGCCAGGAGTGAAGGAGGTGCGTCATGCTGCAGCACTGACAGGCTCTTTCTCTGTTGCAGTTCTCGGCATGCTGAGTAACCCTCTTGGGAACGTCCTGGGGAAGCCCTCGCTGGGTTTCCTGCCTCTAGACCCCATTGGTTCAGACCTGTCAGAAAAGTTTTCCACGCCGACACTGAGGAGTTCTCGCCTGGATTCCCGCTCCCTCCTGGACTCCCGCTCCAGCAGCCCCTCGGACTCAGACACCAGTGGGTTCAGCTCGGGTTCTGACCACCTCTCAGATTTGATTGTAAGTTTGTCTCCTTGCATGCACTGTGTGGTTCCTGGTGTCTTGCTGCATTTCAGAGGAGCACAGGAGAGCTGTGGGGGCCTGCAAGCTGTAGCCCAGGAAGGGAAGGGAGTGCTGGAGGGATCTGTGATGCCCACACTGACAGGATGATTATGCAGCACAGGACCTGGAAGAAGGACTGCTGATGCAGTCCTTCAGCACAGACAAGTGCTGTCCTTGTATATTATTTTTTTTCTAAATAATGTTTCTGGCCTTTTAGCTTGCTTGCAGCCCTAATGGCTTAAGTAGCTCCCAGAGGGGTCTGAGTCCTTAAGCAGGTGTGTGACAGGAGGGTGTCTGCCCTGATGCCAGCAGAGAGGTGGCTGATCAGCACACCTGCCTCCAGGCTCCTGCCTGGTCTTCCTAGGAGCCTGTGTCTGCCTTTCATTGCCTTTTGTGTTTGCTGACTGCAATTCTTCATCTCAGGGCTGTTTCTTCTAGAGCAAACTGGGTCTAGCTTGTTCTCTTTCCCTAAAGCACAGCTAAATTTGGAAGCCGGCAAGTGTCTGTTGTACTGACCCAGTCTGTGCTGATAGGTCTGTTTTGCAGCACGAGCAGCAGTTCTGGGTGTCAGCAGGGTGGCTCTGGGTGCTGCTACCTGGCTTCTCTGCAGGACCTGAGGCTAAAGCCAAGGCTGAGCTGCTCCTGGCCCTGCCGTGGCCTTGTCCCTCATGTTGGGATGGACTTGAAGGATGCAGTTGGCTTGATATGGAGCCAATTGTGGCCCATCCTGGGGAATGGAATGGGGTTGTACATGGCAGCAGTACTGCAGGCTGTGGGGGTGGTAGGGCTTTGTGCCAGCCTTGTTTCTAAGGGTCACATCTACCCTGGCGTGAGTGGGTGTGCTGCAGCAGAGTGCGGCTGGATCTGCAATCCATACAACAGCTGGTGCTCAAACTGCAGAGCATCTCACATCCCTGCTGTAATCTGTGGGGTTTGGGGGTTTTTGTGTTGGGCTGTGTTGGGGCGTGGTTTTGTTTTGTGGTGGCTGTAGGCGAGGTTAGAGCTCCAGGGTAATGTGTAGTCTCCAGGTATTATGGGCTCCTATTTGAATGCTGGATTTCAATGAGGACTTGCTCTTGCAGTCAAGCCTTCGCATCTCCCCGCCTCTGCCCTTCCTGCCCCTCGGTGGTGTGTCAAGGGACTCCCTCAAGATGGGTGTTGGGTCTCGGCTGGATCAAGACCAAGCTGCCCTGGCTGCAGTCACTTCTTCCTCTGCCAGTGCACCAAAAAGATGGCCTGGAGCATCTGCATGGCCTTCCTGGGATCTCCTGGACTCTCCAGAGGACCCTTTCAGTATCGAAAGAGAAGCCAGGCTTCATAGGCAAGCAGCGGGTAAGTTGGATGGTAGGCCTCAGCGGGATTCAGTGTGTGGAGGAAGTCTTGTGCTTCTGTGAGGGAATGTATGTGGCCTCTGTGCCGATAACGTGTCTGGATGTGAGTTTGCAGCAGATCAGACCTTTCTCTATGCACAAATCTACCTGCTGGCAGAAAAGCAGACAGGATGTACAGGCAGCTTCCTGTTGCTGATGCTCAACCTGTAGTTGAGGAACATGGGGATTTTCTTGGAAACCCATGGGAGAGTGGGAAGTGAATGGTCCCATAGTCAGTGTTTGTTTGTGCTTGTCCTAGCTATGAATGAAGCCACCTGCACCTGGAGTGGGCAGCTGCCTCCCCGACACTACAAGAACCCCATCTACTCCTGCAAAGTGTTCCTTGGAGGAGTCCCGTGGGACATTACGGAAGGTGAGCAGCCCCTTGGCCAGCCTTGTGGTGTGAGCCCTTTGGATTTCATCAAGGTTGTAGGGTGAAGCTGTTGAGCCTGACTTGAGGAGGCAGGGCACTGACTCTTCTCCTTCTGTCTGTAGCTGGACTGATCAACACGTTCCGTGCTTTTGGCTCACTGAGTGTGGAGTGGCCTGGTAAGGATGGCAAACACCCACGCTGCCCTCCCAAAGGTAATATGCCTAAAGGTAATGGCGACATGGTAGGGTTACTCTTTTCCCATGCTATGTTACAGCACAGGTGCTGGGCTGGTACGGCTGCATGCTGGTGACTGGATGATACACAGCACCCTAGGGTAAATGTCCTGCTCTCACAGGGGTCAGCACCAGGGGCACAGAACTATCACTTCCAACCTAGTGTCACCACCTGTCCCTAGTAGGAGAATGGGGTGGGAGGTGGGGCAGCAATCCTCTCTGGTACTTCTGGAGCCCCATGAGAGGCTGTCTTGCTGTGGGTCATGGCTGCTGGTCCCTACTGCCAGCACCCAAATCTTAGCATCCTTGGTGTAAAGCACACATGGTAAAATCCCAGTGTGTCTGCAGCAAGCTGGTAAGCTGTGGGAGCTGGTGAGCAGAGCAGCCCCTGCAGTGTAATCCTGACTCAGGCAGCTGGGCTGATGTGTTATGGAAGCAGTAATGAGTTTTGGGGTAAAGAGTTATCAGTTTGTAGGCTTGGTGGTGCCTGATGGCCTCCTTCAGTGATGAGAGCACTGTGAGATACAGACTGTTGGCACTATGGAAGTGACTTTAAAGCCCTGAACTTCTGGACCAAAACATCTTACAAGAAAATGGGCTTTGCTTTCTGATTAAGCCATGTTGTGACCAGGCTGGTGGGTGCCTGCTTGTCCTGTCTAGATGTGGCTTTGTGCATGGGGGATGGTGGCCCAGATGGCACTGGTTGTGGGTGAACCTGTCCCTGATGGCTGGGCAGACTGTGCTGGGCCAAGTTTGGGCTCTTTCCCAGCATGACTGTCTCATGGGTGGATCCCCTACATTGAGTCTGTTGAGACAGGTGCTGCAAATCCCTGTCCTCCCCTGAAAGGGGTTGGAGACAGCAAAGGAGATCTGCAGTGCAGATGCTTTGGGTGGCATGTGAGAGTGATTTTGAGGATGCAAACTGGGATGATCTGGTTTTATGCAGATGCAGTCCTAACAACTGATTCTTTCCTTTTGCTTCTAAAGGATATGTCTACCTGGTGTTTGAGTCTGAGAAATCGGTGCGTGCTCTGCTTCAGGCGTGTTCCCAGAACCTGCTGAGCCCTGATGGGCTCAGTGAATACTACTTCAAGATGTCCAGCCGCAGGATGCACTGCAAAGAGGTGAGTGGACCCATGAGGGCCCTGCAGGTGACCACAGGGGATACTGATAGGATTCTTAGAGGATCCTTGGGGTGCACAGAGTTGCCTTGCTTCAGGGCTGAAGCAGAGCAGCAGAAGCCAAACTGGCTCTTGGCTATCTGTAATTGTCTCCCAATGGTAGTGCTGGATGCAAGTGAGGAGGGATGTGTCAGATGGGTGCTTATGTCCTTCACGACAGCTCATGTCAGGAGTTGTGACCTGGAGCTCCTGGATGTGTGAGAGACCCTGACTTTGTGAGGCCAAGCAGCTGGAAAAGCAAGGCTTCACACTTTGTGGCATCACCTTTGCTTGCAGAGACAAGACTGATCCCTTTGGTGCTTTATTAGATCTTATTCACTTGCAAAATGAGTGGCTCTAATGCTTACTGCAGGCAGATACTTTGGATCCACAGCTGTAACTGTGGCTTGCCTTGGCTGGCTGGAATGTGCTCTGGAGGTGCTGTGGGTCATCAGAGGCTCAGGTTGGCCTCCCAGTGAAGGGGGTGAGGCCTCCTCACCTTAACTATAGATCAGTTATAGCTGTGAGTTTGGAGTTAAAGAATTGAGATTTGGCTCTTATCTAGCTGGGTACTTGTACTCCAGACAGCTCTCCTGGTGTCTGGCTTCTGGCAGCACTTTCAGGCTTGGTGATTGACCTCTGGCTGAAGTGTCTTCTATTTGGTGACGTGGATTGTTTCATTGATCTCCTCTGATAGCAGGCCTCTGTGCAGTGAGGCATCTGACTGGGCTGTAATCGTAGGTATAGGCAGTAGGTAAAATCCACTTAAGTGGATTTTTGTATGGATCCAATTGTTTCCTGGCTGCCAGCCCTGAAGGACCAGTGGCTTGGGTTCCAGTTTGGCTGGAAGCAAAGCAGTGTGGCCATTGGTTTTGATCCCTTGAACAGGCCTGTAGGCTCTCCTGAGGTGTCTGGGACAAGGCTGGAGTTCCATAGCTGTAGTGCCCCGGACACAGACCCCAAGTAACAATAACAAAGTGGTGCTTCCAGCTTGGGGATAAAACATGAGGATCTGGGATGGCTTTTGCTGTCAGCTGAGGGCACTGTGGAGCAGGACAGCCTGTGGCTTTGTGGGCCCTTTGCCAACCTGACCCATGTGTGGTTTCAGGTGCAGGTGATCCCATGGGTGCTGGCAGACAGCAACTTCGTGCGCAGCCCATCACAGCGGCTTGATCCCAGCAAGACGGTGTTTGTGGGGGCTCTGCATGGGATGCTGAACGCTGAGGCCCTGGCAGCCGTCATGTATGACCTGTTTGGAGGGGTGGTCTATGCTGGCATCGACACGGACAAGCACAAGTATCCCATTGGTAAGTGTCACTCAGTGTGCTCCAAAGAGGCTGCAGCAGTGTCCCTGGCTTGGTCCCTTGGTGGCAAAGATGGCCTGGGGGTACCTTGGGCAGGGCTGGCAGAGCCAATGTTCCTGGGAAGGCTCTAGATTGTTCCAGAGCAGCTTGAGGTTTTAGGTATCTCTTTAGGCATTGCTGAAGGGTTTTGTTCAGTGCTCTTAAAAGTCAGTAGATTCTGCTTTAGCTGCTCTTCCATCCCTAGAGCAGAGATGGTGATGGCTCTTGCCCCAGCTCCTGCTGCCTCTCAGGGCAAACTCAGGCCCACTGTCTGTGGGTCTGTCCTGGTGAAGTGCAGTTGGTAGCACAGGTGGAGAGGCTTTCCAGTCTCCTGACTGTGGGACTACTGGAGAGTGACATGTCCACCTCTGCTCAGGCCATCGACCTGCCTAGGGTCAGAGGTGCTGGGAATGAGTGTGACTCTTGGATAGCATGGCCCTCTGCTGGGGCTGAAACCACAAAGTGCTGCAGGCTGCAAAGACCCTTAGCTGCCTTCTACCCTCATGAGGAGGGCTCCTGCCTCAAACCATAACCTCTGGGTCAGGTAGACCCACTGTGCTCTTGCAGGTGGAGAGCCTCTGAGATCCCACCTTCCAGACAAGGCTGTTTGTCAGGGAGGGACAGGTCACATGTGCAGCCCTCTCCCAAATGGGAGTTGAGCACTGGCCACTCATGTCACATGAGCTGAAACATGCCACAACAGTGTTCTCTGTGTCTCTCTGGTGACCTCATTGGGCTGGGAATGGCACTGAGGCTACTGGTCTGTATGGAAGAACCCTACAGCTGAGGTCCAGCTTTCCAGTCACATACTTAAGAAGGGACTGTGAATTTTGTGTGTTGCCAGGCAGGAACAATGTCAGTTTGGTGTGCAGAGCTGTCTGCTGCTTTCAGGCTGTGCTGGTCCAGGCTTGGTTCCCAAGGCCTGGGTTTAGGACCTGCCTGTGTTACTGAAGTGGCCCTGGAGGGACAGTCCCAAAGGTTTGGGGATGGAAGTAGGAGACTTAGGGCAAATTCTTAGTCTGACGACAGATGAAGTGTTGCACCCCAGATTGCCCCATGCTGGGACTGTGAGACCCTAGAGCTTCACCTTAAAATCCCCTGTAGCTTCATGTAGTGCCCAGGTTGCTCTGACTCCCAACAGGAGACCTGCATTTCCACCCTTGAAGCGTCTTAGAAGGGTTACAGCAACAGGAACTCAATTTTATTAACTAAACTGTACCCTAATTTTTGTTTGGTGTTGGACTGAAGCATCTCCTGTGCTGAAATGCTGGGCAGAAGGTTCCTCAATGTGTTTAACCTGCTAAATCGTCCTAAAGTGATCCTCCTGGTAGCAGGGAGCATGAGAAATGTGTCTCACTGTAGAGATAAGGAGTTGCCTTTGAGACCAGCCCATCATAAGAGACGGCCAGTGCCCAGACAGAGTTCTGGGGGGTCCCATAGTAGAATTGACCCTTCTGGAAGAAGGGTTCCCCTGTGTGTGGCTGCAATCCTTGCTGACAGTGTAACCCCAAACCATATCCAGGCCCTTCAGCTTTTATGAAGGGTTAGATAGGTTCTGGGTGACAGCTTGCAGTGTGTTTGTTGGTGAGCTGAGCTTGGTGGGGATCAGATGTGTTGGTAGAGATCTGCTGGCACAGGGGATGCTCCTGCAGCAGCCAGAGCTCCCCTTAAACTGAAAAGAGAAAATTGTAGATAAACACAAATACATTTTTCTTTGAGCTTAACAGACCTTGGGAGCGAGTGGTGCAGGAACCCTGCTGGCTAGTGGTGAAGCCGCAAAATGCGAGGCTCTGGGATGAGTGGGAGGCTCCAAACAAAAGCTGTTGAGCTGTCTTGGCACTAGCTTATTTCAGCTGCAGGTGAGGAGCCCCCACTGCCCTCAGCAGTGCCATGGCAGCCTCCCTCCCTCTGCCTGATGGCTTCCAGCTGTCCTGGGATTGCCCCTGCCTGGAAGCTCACTCTTAACCAGTCCATGGAAAAACTTTTCTTCTCTCTGCTGCCTGCTGTGCTCTTGTTGCTGCCTGGGGAAGGATACGGGCAGGGTCACCAGGCCTTGGAGACCCATCTGCCTGCAAAAGCTGCTTCCCTGCCAGGGGATTGCTCTTGGTCTCACTCGGTTCCACCTGTAGGTGCCAAGTCAGTCTAACACTTAGGGCCTTGCTTCTTCCAGGGTCTGGCCGTGTCACCTTTAACAACCAGCGCAGCTACCTGAAGGCAGTCACTGCTGCGTTTGTGGAAATCAAAACCACCAAGTTTACTAAAAAGGTGAGTAGAGCTTCTGGGAGAAAACTGGGGGAGCTGAATCTGGGGGTGATGGTTGGTTCAGCTGGGAGCACTGTGACCCATAGAGCAGGACCATATCCTCCTCTGCCCCATATCCCTGCTGAAGCAGAGAGGGTTGCTGATGGATTTGGGGTATCCAAGGTGTCGGACTTGGTGCTGGTGGAGCCACCCAGGGAGCTGGTGGTTGCCCCTGGCACTACTCTGTGCCCACTGTCTGCTGCTTCTGCAGGTTCAGATCGATCCGTACCTGGAGGACTCCTTGTGCCAAGTCTGCAGCACCCAGTCTGGTCCTTTCTTCTGCAGAGACCAGGTAAGGCTTTTTCCTGTCGGTTCCACTCGGGCTCCTGCCTGCTGTACTCAGGGGAATTCCTCAAGGAGCAGCAGGATCTGCTCCCTTTAGTGTCTGGAGGTGCCTGTTGTCCCTTGCTGTGTGCGGAGCATGAAGCCTTCGTGCAAGAGCCCTTGTTTTGGAGGAGATGGAGCCCCTCCTAGAGGCAAGGGCAGCTCCCACCCTGCATGGAGCCAGGGGCGCTGGAGCTTGCAGGGCAGCAGGCTGATCCTGAGGGGACACTGCCACTTTGTGAGCTGTGACAAGCTGGAGTACTGTCACCCTGCGGTCTGTCCTGGGGCTCCCTGAAATGTTGGAGACTCTTGAGTTGCAGGCAAAGAAGCTGGCCATGGTCTGGTGGCTTCCTGAGGAGTCTGGGTGGGAGATAAGCACCTGCAGGCTCTGCTCTGCTTCATGGGGCACAAAAGCAGGGAGGGAAGGAGAGAATACCAACTGCTTGGCCTGCAGGCCAGTGTCCCTTTGCCTGGTGTGGAAATCCACTCCCCCCACCTCACAGTGTTGCCCCTCTGCTCTTTCCCCCCCCTTCCTATAGATCTGCTTCAAGTACTTCTGCCGTTCCTGTTGGCACTGGCAGCACTCCATGGAGGTCCTGCGTCACCACCGCCCGCTGATGCGCAACCAGAAGAACAAAGATTCCAGCTAAAGTGACCACTGAGGGTGCTGGGGGCTGCTGCGGGCGCAGGAGAAAAAGTCCTTTTGTGAACCTGCCAAGTGGGGAAGAGCGCACGAGCGTGCCTGCTGGTGCCAGACCCAGGCTGGGAACACGCTTCCTGAGGACTAATGGGGGAAAAAACAAACACTCTTACATTCACGTTTGCACTTGCTGGTCTTTATTTTTGTTTGTTTGTTTCTGCACTAATGCACAGTGAATTTTTGTCGGGGTTTTGTTTGGGGGATTTTTCTTTTTCCTTTTTTTTTTTTATTTTTGAGGGGGGTGAGCACCCCTCAAGCAATTATTCTGCAGTTCCCAGACTTTGGTTCCTAAGTTTGATGACAAGAAGCCAAAACAAAAATATATTAAAAAAATAATTAAAAAAGGGCCACGTGTTGAGAAGGTGTTGATGTAGATGCCTTCACCTAGGTTTGTTGTTATTTTTGTTGGTTGGCTTTTTTTTTTATTTATTGAAGGCGCTTTTTTACATTTCTTGCAATACTGATGGTGATAATCAGGTCTCATTGGCTCCATTCTTTTGCAGTTGCCATACAGTGCCTTTCCATTCATTTAACCCCCATCTGAACGGCATAAACTGAATGTTCAGCTGGAGTTTTTTACTGTAACAACAAGGAGACTTTGCTCTTCATTTAAACCAAATCATATTTCATATTTTACGCTCAAGGATTTTTACCAGTTCCTTTTTACACTCTTTAAAACAGTTTTTAAGTCGTTTGAAATGAGAGGATTTTTTTTTCCCTTCTTTCCTTTCCTGGCAGCTTTTAACATTTATTGCAGTTTTGTGTCTGGGAGCTGCTGGTGGAAAGTTGTGAATCGAGGAGTTTGCAACAGAACAGGATGGCTTTTTTTTTTCCTTTTCTCGTTTGGATTTGAAACTGGACCGGATAAATGATCTCTGAGCTGCTGTATATAGTTTTAAATAGTTTGTTGCACTTTTTTAAGTTGCACTTAAGGGCAGGGGGGTTGATAAAGGTTTTTAATCACATGAAGTCACAGGACTTACTTTTTCGTTTTCCTTTTTGTAACTAGCTAAAAAAAGGGCTGTGTTTCAGTGGATGGATGAAGGTTTGTAGGAGCCCTTTCTCTTAGAGGGGACAAGTATTATTTTTATTTTTTTTTCCAAGATGTATGGAGTAATGGTGCAGTTGACTGAAATGCTGCTGCTGGGATTTGAGAACTTTAGTAGCTGCTGTTGGTTTTTTGTTGGTTTTTTGTTTTGTTTCTTTTTAAACAACTTTCCCCTCTATTGGAAGCTGTGTGCCAAAGAACCAGTGTCATAATTTCTCCCTTTTTTTTTATTTTTTTTCCTCTGTTTCTCCCCTTCTTTTCCCTCTTGCTGAGCTGATGTTGCATTGTTGCATATCCCAGCTGCTCTTTGTGGGGTTTCGTGAAGCTGTGTGTGAAGTCTCTACCTCATTGTAGTATATGCAGGCAAGACTGTACCCTCCTACAGATGCGTGGAGTAAGCTGTGGTGTAGTTTTTGGCACATAATAAACACGTCGCAGAAAAAAAAAAAAAAAAACAAACACAACCCACCATAATCCTCTTGCACTTTTTGCTTGTGTGCCTCCTGTGAGATCTTTTGGGAGAAGCTGAGCCCCAGAGATGTATGGATGCTGTAGGTGACTGGGCTGCAGTGGTGGGCTCTGCTTGCTGGGAGAGGGTTTTTTAGGTACTGCTTACTGAAGGTCCCATCAGAGGGTGCCTTTGGGACTCCTGGGCAGAAGCAGTTGTGCTCTGGGTGGAGTTAATGGAGATAATTGGGATGTCCAGTTCAGGGCTGATGCCCTGGGGGCTGGGCTAAGGGCTCCAGGGTTTCTGTCTAGGGAGGGCAGTGGGGCTGCCTACAGCAGCCACCCGGGGCGGGGGGAAGGGGGATGATGACACTGGGTGCCCGGCAGCCCTGGAGGGGGGACACCTTGGGCACCCTCCTCATGTCCCCTTCCACTCCCCCACAGTATCTCTGCAGGCACCCAGGGTGGCCACCCTTACCCCTTTGCACTTGGTTGTGGTGCCAAAGCAGGTGAGATGTTGCCAAGGGCAAAAAGACCTTGGGCAGACAGCAGAAGAGCAGTGTGGTGTGCCAGCCTGAGGATGGCAAAAAGGAGAAAAAGGTACAATGAGATGAAAGTGGCAAAAACTGGAGCATTCCCTTAAAAGAGTGAGGTTGCTGGTTGTTGCAAATGGAAAATAAAAAGTATGTGTCCCTGAGCAGCCATGAGCTAAATATCGTGACGTGGATGGGCTTTCTGCACCCAAAACCCTCTGCCCTCTCGTGGGTGGGCTGAGTTTGCGGGGGCTCTGCCAGCTGCCCTGTAGCTATTGCAGCTTGATCTGGGGCCAGCTGCTGCCACCTGGGCAGCGTCCCTCACAACCGCCTCCTTGCCTGTGCTGGGTGCTGAGCAGATCGGTGCCGGGCCACCTGGGTTCGGTAGTCCGGGGCGGGCGATG
>VZRU01007065.1:38382-52183 GCA_013398155.1 Pedionomus torquatus | reverse complement strand
GTCCACCGGAGTACCCGCTGCCCTAGCGCAGCCCGGGCCAGCTTCGCGGGGAATCGCTGGTACCGGCTCACGACTCCCTGGTTTGACAGTCGATAAAACTGTTCCCGCAGTTGGAGGGCGGTTAAGGGAGGGGGCTGGTGGAAAAGCATGTGGGTAGTGAAGCTGGCAGTGGGCGCTGGGAGTGCCCCAGCGTTGTGCTGCCGACTGCCAGCTCTTACTGGTGTTCCAAGAATCCTTTTGAGTTCCGTTTAACTATAAAAATTTCAGTTTCCTTTTTTTACCTCCACCTGTGTACACAGTGTCATTTGATATTGAGAGAAAGGCGTGCGAAAACTAGTGATAATCCTGTGTGCCCACCACAAAATTCCTTCGGGCTTTGTTTTGTTAAACTAGAGATAGTGGCCTGGCAGCATCAAATTCGTAATCCCCGTCTCCAGATTGAGAAGAGACTCTTGAAGTCATAGTCATCAACGAAAAGTTTGCTTTTAACAAGCCTTTCTAAAGGGGAACACAGTTGAATTTTTCATGGTTTTGAATGGATGAGGTGCTTTCTATCTCTCTGGCTACTTGTTGGCCTCTCCTGGGCCGGGCAGTGGAGTGGTCTCTGCTGTGGTCATGGTCTCAGCAGGGGTATGGTGCCATAGCAGCTGAATCTCAGATGCTTTTGTGCAGAGTTTAAACCAGAACAACACTGTGGGTTTCGTTGTGATAAGAGGGAGGAAAGCAAGGACAATTCATGCTTGGTAAGATTTCCAAAATGCTTCTTTTATTTAATACAAAACACCTGCATCTTTGATTTTGTTCTCTCTTCAGTGTTCCTTTAATTTGGAATAGTGTGCTGTGATTTCTCAGGCTCTTTCTTATGTATTCTTGCATTAAGGGTGTTGGGTTTGTCTGCTTACTTTCTGTCCTAGTTACTCATGTCAAGGTCTATCCAGTGAAGCCCCCGCTAGACGAAGGCAGGCCAGCAGAGTCACCTTTCTGAATTACCTGCTTAAGGGACTAGTTTTCACACAATCACAAGTGGTTGCACGACTGTGTGCTGAACTGCAGCTATCCTAATTGTGGAGTTGTAGAAATGCTTATGGATCACCTTATTACTTCAGTGGAATTGTGCTGAGGTGGTTAAGTTTGACTTTGTGGCAAACATTGTTATGAGGTTTGCTTGAAAAACGTTTTTTTGGTCTGTTACAAAGCCATGAGGCATCCCCGTTTTTTTCTGAATATGTCAGACTTTTTAAGTCTCGAGTGCAATGCATTTTCTGTTTAGACAGTGCAGACTTCACTGAAGAAACTTCAGCATCTCATGGGCATTTGCTCTGCTGGCTTGAGAGTAGGTTTGGGGAGGAGATATCCTATTTCTTAGACAATATTCTAATGCCAGCAAAGCCATTGCCGACCTGCCACAGTTAGTTTTGTTGAGGAGTATGTTTTCTATCACTGGGTGTTGTTTGGGAGGGAGCATAACTTGCAGCTGAAAAACTGCTGGGAGCTATGATGTCTGTGTGAGGGACCCTAACGGCTGCAGCTGGGAGACTGTAAGACTCCAGTAAGGTCAAGTTGGAAGTTCCATTGTTTTGGACCCTAAATAAGAAAATTAGGAATGTGAAAGGACCTGCTGACCCATGGTTCCCAGCAGCTTGTTGGAAAGCTCGATGTATAAAAGATCTAGTTCAAGGAAATAGTGACGGTGTTTGGCAAGAAACTTGGTGCCTCAACTTCTGCTGACATCCAGAGAGGAACAGAGCTGCAAGGCCTATAAAAGATCTGAGGTTTTTTGTTTTGTTTTTTTTTTTTTCCCCTGGCCAAGAGACTGCCTTTCTCCCACTGGAGTTCATATGAGAGAATGCAATGGGCTGTTTAGTGCTTTTTAAACTTTTTAGATGTACACTGAAATTCTTAGTTTGTAGTTTACGCAACAAGACAAATGTGTTGAACATAATTGAATCCTGAGAAAATCACTGGGAATGAAGAGAATTAAGATATTATTTCTTATGTCCAAGAATGCTGTGATGGCTCCCACAGCTCAAGGCAGCTTATGGATGTACAGCCCTGAGTGGGGCATCTTGCACTGCTGCTCTGTCGTTAGGAGGTCAGTACCACTTCATGACATTTCACTGAGCATTTCCTGTCACCTGTGATTCTCTGAACCACATTCTGGTTCTGAATAGAACGTATCAAGGAGAAACTTGTCATTAAGGCAAAAGACTTGTGCTAAAAGAGAAGGGATATTCCATACTGCTTCACGTGACAAATACTTGGTGACTACCTGCTGTGTTTTATAACTTGGGGTTATCTTTTTCAGATCTTGTCCAAAAGGCCAAAAGAGCAAAGAAAAAATTGCTGAAACGCGATGGAGATGATAGAGCTGATTCTGGATCTCAGGAACGATACGAGTCATTCAGCTATGGTGGAGTCGATCCGTACATGTGGGAGCCCCAGGAAGTAGGTAGGAGAGCTGGCACTGCAGTGGGCATGGCTTCTAGGCTGACTTGGGGCAGTGGTACGGTGTGGCTGAAGCTGGAATTGGCTGTGTTGTTTGATTCGCTGTGTCGTGGGCTAACGCTCCTCATATCCATTTCAGCAGCAATCGCAGTATAAATACGAGCTAAGACCAGAGTGGGGAAGATGAACCTTACGGATTTTAGGGTGGAATTTAGTGTGTTTGTGGAAAGGACTGCGTGGTGTCTCCAAAGCAGTAGCTGAACTCGGTTACCCAGAAGGGGCCTGTTCATTCCTATGAATTCGGCTTTGGAGTGGTTTTGGTTATTTCCTTAGCACGGAGAAGTGAGATTCTTACGCTTACATAGACGGTGTCAAAAGCACCATCTAGTTTTATTTTTTACCAGTCAGAAGGGAGTTGGTTTTGAAAAACAGTTGATAATAGCTTGCCAAACATAATAGAGGGATGGAGAAAGTGTGGGGGGGGTGGAATTTGTTGCAGGTGTTCTGTTTAACAGAGTGCCTGGTGTTTTGTTTACTAGAATTAAAATGCTCTGTTAGCCTGCAGATCAGGCTTTAGCCTGCATGTTTTATTTAGAGCAGTGCTGTGAAAAGGATTCTAATGCGTCTTGAAAATTTGATTTGAACATGAGAAATAAATGGTGAGAAGAAGCGATGGCTGTCTTGCAAGAGGCTTTTAAGTCCCTACAGAACAGCTGCTGCTGCTGAACACTGTCTGCTCTCTCTCCAGGTGCTATGAGAAGCCATCTTTCTGATTTCAAGAAACACCGAGCAGCCAGGATTGATCACTATGTAGTTGAAGTCAATAAGTTAATAATTAGGCTAGAAAAGGTAAATTTGCTGCTTTTTAATGTCTCGGCCTTCTGAATGTTTCCTAAATGAAAAAAATCATTTTAGTATGAGTTGTGCCCATTTATCTAGCAGTGTACTTTATAAAGGATAATAAACTATGACTCTCTTCACACATTTCTGTTTCCCTTTTATATCCTTGAGAACTGCTCGATCTGACCCTGTACCTAGGGGTATGATTTCAGTTTCTGTGCATCTTCAGGCTGAAAATGCTACTTCCACATGCTTCAAGAAACACGTGTTTTCCTGTATATTTTCTCAATCCTTTACTTTACTAACTTTCTCCCTAATGTGTTTGTTGTGATTCTTTAAGTTTGTCATTCTGCAAGATCTTACCAGTGATATACTTAGTTCTTGGCTCACACGCCGCAGTGTTGGATGCTGTAAAGAGTATGTCCACAATGCTCTGATTTGTATGAATATGGCATTAGAAGTAAAAGGAAAGTTGCAGGAATCTGGTGTGAGACGGGCTGAGACTCCTATTTCTTAAAAATGTCAGGTTTCTTGTTGGACTGGGTTGTGGTTTTGGTTTGGTGTGTGTGTGTTTTTTGTTTTTTTTTTCCTTGCAAAGAACAGTTTTCTTGAATGAATTGTTTGTCTTCTACTAGCTTACGTCGTTTGACAGAGCAAACACTGATTCAGCTAAAATAAGAGGTTGGTATGAGCTTACTTCAGACTATCTGCTCCTTTGGTTTAATCAGCTGAGGAATTAATTGAATGAGCATCTTACGCTGTGTGTATCCCCTCTTGCCCGAGGACAGCTATAGAGAAGTCTGTCGTGCCTTGGGTCAGTGACCAGGATGTTCCCTTCTGCCCAGACTGTGGCACTAAGTTCAGTATCCGAAACCGACGCCACCACTGCCGCCTCTGTGGGTCTATTATGTGCAAGAAGTGCATGGAGCTTGTCAGCCTTCCTTTGGCAAGTAAGTACAGAGTGTGGTGTCAATTCCTCCGTTCCTTAGCTCGCTCAGGACACTAACTGCATCCTGGCTTTTTGCCATTACAACAAAAGCTGCTGGTAATGTTGGTCCTTAATGTGTCACTCGCTTCTACGCTGACACTTGGCTGTGAAATGGAACACGTAAAAGGATTTCTCCATTCTTTGTCTCCATCCCTCCTTCAGATTTGACTGTTGTGGGTATTTCCTGGCCTGTGGCTGTCCAAATGTTGACATTAAGGAAGTTCATCCACAAGACCTTAAGAAACCCTTTGAACT
Source organism: Pedionomus torquatus (assembly GCA_013398155.1). Taxonomy (NCBI): domain Eukaryota; kingdom Metazoa; phylum Chordata; class Aves; order Charadriiformes; family Pedionomidae; genus Pedionomus; species Pedionomus torquatus. Next base: position 47,655 of record VZRU01007065.1, on the reverse strand, counting down.
TTAATTTCCTCATCTAGTGCATTGGAGAGGAGACTGTATTTTACCTGGAAATCAGTGACATTAACTGGGCTCTTGGAGCATTTGAGCACAAAACAGAGATAGCATTAACATACCTTTTTTTTTCCCCCACATGCTATTCTGTAACTTTGCAAGCTCCATCATGAGAACGCTTCTAGGCATAGGCAAAGTAGGTGTTTCTCGGCAGCAAGTTCTCCAGCACTTTTAGAATGGAGCAGCATTTATAGAGAAGACCCGAATTCTGACTTGGAGTCTTGGTTGTCACGGGTTCCTGGCACATCTTTCAGCAGACTGTTTCAAAGTGTTTTTCTAATATTGTCTGAATATAAAGTTTCTCTTAAAGTAAATTGACTTGTGCCGGTAAAATCTGTTGGCTTTTCTAGTCACTATAAAATTGCCTGTGTGTAATTTTTAGGCAAACTCACTAGTGCCAGCAAAGAGGCCTTGGGTTCTCATTCTAGCCCAAACTCCTCACCGAATAGCGTCCATGGCTCCCGTCGTGGCAGCATTAGCAGCATAAGCAGTGTGAGCTCCGTTCTGGATGAGAAGGACGATGACCGAATCCGGTGCTGTCGGCACTGCAAAGAGACCCTGTTGAAGAGAGAACAACAGATTGATGAGAAAGAATACACTCCGGAGATCGTGAGACTCTATGAGGTAAATCGGACTCTGCTGCTTTCATCCTCAGTGTCTGTATCTGCAGCTGTCACTACTTGACTTCTGGCTTGTTACCTCGTGTCCAGGTTCTTACTTTGTGACTTAATACATGGTTGTGTTAGAGCAGAGTAGGTGTTCATGCTGTGTAACAAAGGTGTATCTGAAACAATGGAGCCGGTTGCCCTGTAGTATTTATATGCTACAGTAATTCCAAACATTAAGATCCCTCTTCATTCTTAGGGTCTGGAACTAATAGTTCTGAGATGCCTTTCTCTTAAAGCTGTGAACTGGGATTCCTCAGAACAGTTCTTGTTTAAACCAGTGATACGCTGTGCACTTTGGGCTGTGCTGGAGCTATGGGACTGGACACTGTCAGTGCTGTTTGTCCTCACGCTGATGGCAAACGCTTTTTTGAGCCATCTGCGTCAGTCAACAGCACGTGGCCGGAACATGGTGCTCAGATCAGATGTGCTCTGAGAGCAGGTCCTGGCTATCAGCATCTGTCTCTTTGGTAGAGCCTGCACACCGCCGGCTTAGTGTTAATGGGAGCTTCTGTTGGTGCTGTGTGAAGAGATTTAAGGCTAGAAGTTGTCCAAATCATGCACTAAACCAGCTTCTGGATGCAGAGTTCACTGTGCGGGGCTACAGGGAGTCTCTCTGACCACCCTGTGTGTTGTGAAAGTCTTGTCATCCTGTTTAGCTAAAAGGCTTTCATCATGGGTAACTGTGCACAGACAGCACACTTTCTTGCACTAGTGTTTTAATGCAAGCTCTCTTTTTATACATCCTGTTCTAAACAAGAAACTCCGACTCTGCATGGAGAAGGTTGACCAGAAAGCACCAGAATACATAAGGATGGCAGAATCACTAAAGTAAGCCCCATTTGGTGACTTCGTTTATGAATATATGTAATTTGCCTTCCCAAAAGTGTAAGGAGGAGTAAGGAAATAGCATGCTAAGGGTGCAAGAGTGTGTAAATGGTAAGAAAAAGCCATGTTAGATTATCTGTTGTTTTCTGATGCCCTTCAAATAAAGGAGTAATGAATTAATTACTAATGGTAACATTGCGTGCGGAGAAGGCGGCCAATTTATTTCTTTAAAAGCGCCTTCCCAGTGAGGCACCACTGTCACACCTTTCTGGTAAAAAGCACGTAACTGATGTTGTCTGCATCCCATTGTCTGGAAAAAAATACAAAATAGATGAATTTGCTAAATTTGTGTGTATTTTAGATATCATTAGTAGGGGGCATTCCCTAATAATAATAAAATCATAAATAAAATTATCTTCTAGGAAATGTCCATCTTCACAAGATAGTTGTCGTTTTCTGCTTCTGTCACAAAGAAGGGGTTTTTAAACACCTGTGTGGAGTGAACCATTTAACCTCTGTAGTGGCAGCTGTTCTTGCTGTTGTTGGATCTTAGTCCTCTTGGGGTGGCTCCTGGTGTTGTAGATCTTGTCAGCTGGATGCACGCTTACAGTGAAGCTGTATTTGTTTCCTAGTGCTGGGGAGACAACCTACAGTCTTGACCATGCTAATGACTTGAGGGTGGAGATCCAAAAAGTGTATGAATTCATAGATGCCTTAAGGTAAAAAAAGATCCTCTTTCCTTCCCCTGCCCCAGCACATGTGTATCTCTGTTAGGACTTCTCTCTGGGAACTGCTGGTGTCAGTCTGTAGCATGTACCTGCTTATTCATGTGGCTGATCAACCTGTCCGCTCAGTTGTAAAGAGCTTGTGGACAGGTCCGTGCTGTTCCAGAACACTGTCCATTTCTACTTCCCTTTCCAGCCTTAAAAATCCTGTATCGTTCCTCTGCAGTAGCAATAACTGCGCACAGAAGGAACAAGTTCTTTCTTTTTTTTTAATTTGTATTTATTTTTATTTATTTATTAGATAACAGGGGTGGAGTGGAAAGTGTTATAACTTGTAATATCCAAAATGGTTTCCTTAAAAGAACATTGGAAGGCTTTCATCCATATTGTCTTTTTCCCCTTCTGTTGCATTTTCACTGGCCCTTGTTTCTGAACTGATGCGGCTGTGTGCTTGCTTTGCTTCAGTAAGAAGATTTTGAGTCTAGGCTTGCATGAAGATCCCCAACCTCATCCTAAAACACTACAACTTCAGAGAATGATAAGATATTCGGCTACACTTTTTGTTCAGGTAAATGGAGCATATGTTACAAGCTGAATGTAAACTTTATATATTGTCTTTGCCAGGCATCCCTGTAGTTTGGAACTACTCCAGCGGCAGATCTAGTTGTATACATTTTCTGTAGTTCCCCATATGCCTTATGGTAGCCTTAAATCAGACAGCATCAGTGTAGTGAGTGCTGGGACTGGGCACCCGAGAGGCCACGTGCATCCTGGCACGTCCCTGGCTGCCGTGAGCCTCTTGTGCCGCCACGGCAGCGGAGGCGTGCTCAGACTCAGGGCATCTGCTGCTGTGTAAAGTACCTCTTATTTGTCTCGGGGTGTTCTGTTGGTCATATCTCTTCAAGTACTCGAAAACTGGCCGAATGTCTGCAAGTGACACTATATACTTCCATTTTGCCAGGAAAAACTGCTTGGCCTAATGTCCCTGCCAACCAAAGATCAGTATGAAGAACTGAAGAAGAGAAGGCTGCATATGGTGAGACAGGATAAGATCTGTTATGTCTTGTGTCGGGGTCTTGAAGGATTAAGCCCAGTAGCTGTGCGTGTTTGAACAGTTGCCTTTAACACTGGAGTACAGCTCTTAATTTTCTTATGCAGATCATTCCATACCCTTTTTCTGGGGATTCCTGTAGTGCTGTCACAGTGTTCTATCCAGAACGTGAGTGCACTCTGAGCAGCTGAACGCTTGGAGAGAGCAGCAGTGACACGGGTGCCCGTGCTGTTTCTGCTGCGGCGCATGTAGAGCGAGCCCTAAACTTGTGTGTGTTCACGTGGATTTTCAAATTGTGTTCTGCACAAGCAGAATTTGGAGACTACTTTTGATGGTGAAAAAGGGCATATTAGAATAAGGGAGAGTTTGGATTTTTTCAGTTAGCAGGGAGAACATCATTAATTGTAAACCCAGCTTTTGTCTTGAGGCCGAAGTTGAGGAGTCGGAGCCGTTGCACTCCAGAGGCTAATGGTGTCAGTGGCTGATGCTCCATTACAGGTGTCTGCTGGAGTCGGGTGTGACACGGTCACTGTCCCAATCCAGGCCACTCTGCACAGCTGCATTAGGTACTCTTATCTCTGTGTAAAGCACTGTCACTGCTCCCACTTCCCTGTAGCGGGTAGAGGCAGGTGTCTTTGGATGTTGATGAATATTGGCAGCAAACAAGCCAAAGGGAAGTATTCAGGTAATATTATGAAAATGAGCATTTTCTGCAAAGTAACGAAAAATGCAGCTGATGTCTTTCAGTGACAGCCAGCGCTGTCTGAGATCAGCGAACTTCTTGTACCTACGGATACTTAGAAAAGAATTCAAGCTGCATGGTTTTTGTTTTAGGTGGCTCTCGAAACACATGGAAAACAAGAGGAAAAGCAGAAAGACTTTATCTCCAGATCTGCAGCCACGGTCAACGGTGATGCAGCTCACCTGAAAAACGCAGTCAGGAAATCAGAAGGCTGGTTACCTACATCTAGCATACCCAGAGAGAGTGAGATAGCAGACCCGCTTCTTCAGCAGATCGACAACATCACGTCCTTTATTAAGCAAGCAAAGGCAGCTAATAGGACAGACGAGGTCCATATGTTGCAGGAGAACCTGAGACAGCTTCAGGATGAGTATGATCAACAACAAACTCTGAAAGCAATTGAGCTTTCTAAAAAACAGGCAGAAGAGGAAGAGATGCAGAGGAAGGAACTTCAGGTCCTTTGTGAAAAAGAGTGGGAAAGAGAACAGCACAAATTCATGTCTCAGCACTCAAGGACACGCTCCTTGGACTTCAGAGAAGTCAGGCAGCATCAGCATGAGGCTGCAAAAGGGAATCTGAATGTGACAGCACACACGTTAGATCTGGGTACTGCTCAGATCAGAGGGGACACAAGTTGTGAAACTCCTGCTGTTGATCAGCTGCCATCTAAAGAGCACTTGGTCTCCACACTCAGACCCCAGCGTGTCCCACGGTGTGACAAAGAGCAAGAGCGGACAGCCTCTCTGAATCCCTTTGAAGATGAAGCAGACTCCCCTCAGTTGGAGGAGGACCCTGCCAACCCATTTGCCAAAGATGCTTCTCCAGTGGTTTCCTTCTCTACCACAGCTCTGCAAAGTGATAAAAAAGAATATAATCCATTTGACACCGAGGAGGATGAGGAGGATGAACAGACCAATGGAGAACCTGGCAGTACTTCAAACCCTTTTGAAGAGGATGAGAATCCATTTCAAAAGCCTGGGGGCAGTTGGAATTCTGGGAATCCATTTGAAGAGGGATGCTCTACCAATCCCTTTGAAGTGGAAGATGGCAATGAGATCTCTGGAGAGCAGGCTATAGAGGAAGAGCTGCTTCTCCAGCAGATCGATAATATCAAAGCTTATATATTTGATGCCAAACACAGCGGACGAATGGATGAGGTGGAGGTACTGACAGAGAACTTAAAGGAATTGAAGCGCACATTAGCGAAGCAGAAGGAGCAATCCAACTGCTGAAGCAGCAATATGGCTGTGTAATCATTATTTTAAGTCTGGTGTTAAATATGGGAAGGTGGAGCAGATACTTAGAACAGATCACGAGAGGGAATTGGGAGAATCTTGATTCTTGTGCACTTTCAGTTAGGCCTTTCCACTACCACTCAGTCTTGAAGAAAGAGTTACTGAGGTATGCTGCTGGTCTCAAATGCTTATACGAAGAAATTTTAAAGTAACTTGTTACAACACTTTTAATGCTAACTGGTCTCACTGTGCTGCTTCTGGTCCAGGTGGTTAAGTGCTAACAGGGAGCTATGCGACCCTTGCCAAATCCGTGGTTGGTTTGCCATCTCTCCTCCTTGCTGTCGCAGTACTGGCCTTTCAGAGCGGGGCACTGACTAGCTCTGCATCCTCTGATACTGACACGGTGCAGTGTTTCAGGGTGGCTGATTGCCTGATGGGGTTAGGAGGAAGTGCTACTAAAAGGCTGTTGTGATTCTCGAGGTGCAGAATATCCAGGCTCGCAGATCACTCTTGTGCAATGCTAATACCTAAAAGGGATTTTAAGACTAAGAAGAACTTTATAACTGATCTTAACGTGGGGAACTTTTTAATGTGTTTGTTTATAAAAATTCCCAAGTGAAGTTTGGATGCTGTCTTTCCATCATTTTCTTGTTTCCCATTTGCTCTGAGCACAAACTACAGTGTAATAGAGAGCACCATGCTGGCTTCAGAGACCTGCTTGTGTGGGAACAAATACCTGGTCGCTGCCAGGGAGAGGAGCCCGAGGTTAGCACCATTTCACACTAACAGAAAGGGGGACCCTCCAACTCCTAATTATCTTCTGGCATCTACATTCCTTTGAATTCTCTGGGTGACAGAACGACTGTGCTCATCATCATTGTGAGACTGGGACCCTCTTTTTGTAGCACTCAAGGAACAAAAATCTTGTTTACAATGGAGAGCTGAAGTGCCACTGAACTAGAATTTGGAAAGCTGGGAGACAAAGTCTGTGGCTGCAATGCTGCCAAACAGCAATTCTTTCATTTATGATTCCCCTCAGAAGCTGTCAGGAGAATCAGGTGTGTCTGTCTTGAGGGAGCTCCAAGGAGTCCCCTTGAGATGCTGTGGTCTGGGGGATGCCCAGGTGACGGCAGCACCTGCGGCGCAGGTGGGCTTAGGGCTGGGCTTCCTTCTGCAGACGGGGACGGGATCGCTTTGGGGCTGGGTCAGTCTGGCTCTGGGAAAGACGGAGCCTGAGCTGCTTTGATTTTTATCTCTGGAAGGCAGAGCTCCGTCACAGGGCATCGGCATTTTGAAAGGGTGGTGGGGAGGAGTTAGTCTAAAGGGTGTATTTATCTAAAGCTGGAATAAAGGGCAACGGGGCAGTTGACACTGCACAGCACCAGTAACAGTGGGCTCACTCAGGAGCGTTAACTTCTGGGGAACAGGATGTGTCTTTTATCTGTCTCTGCTTTCTGTTAGCATAGCCACGATGCAAGCACTGCATAGTATTGTAGAGACACAAATAATTATGCTACCTAAAGAACAGAAACTCTCATTTTATTTAGCTGTAAATAAGGGGAAGTAGGGACCTGTGGAACTGTTGTTTAGGAAAACCAAACCACCTCTATTCTCACTTAATAGTAGGAGTAACTGAGGGGAGCCAGCTAAGGACAGCTCATCTTCTTCCAGCTGCCCAAACCCGAAGCTGAAAAGTGCACAGAACAGCTTGTCTTAAGACCAGGGCGTTCTCATGCTGTCATGTTATTAGAGTTGATTGAGTCCCCGGCTGTTACTTTGCACCAAGTGAAATGAAGGCTCTAGACTAACACGAGCAGCGTGGCACCAGACTTGGAATGGCAGAAAGTTAAGATGGGTAAACCTGCTGTTTGTCTCGGGCAGTTAAGACAGACTCATTTCCTAGTCAGGAGGATTGCTCCCTGCACTGTAGCCCAAAGCTTTTTTTCGTACCAACATGAAAAATTGTTTCAGTGGCTTCAGCTTTCACATTTGAAGTGTTTTTTCCTTCTTGCAATTATCCTGCCTTGTTTGTATCTTCAGTCTAATACACTAATAATTAAGCTATCCCTATTGTACATAAAATAATGTATTTTTTTCAAGCAGATAACAGACTAGCATACCTCATCAGCTTTGTCAGTGTTACATGTGATAGACTAGAGACCTGATCCTAAAGTCATCTCTGAAGTGAAGACCTTACGTTGGTACCTGGACTGCTGCGAGGCTCGGGGGCACAACGCAATGAAGGCATCTTAACCCTAAAGCTCAATAACTAATTAGCATTGACTTTTGTTAAAACTGCATGCACTACGCTGTAATGGGAACTTTGGCAACAGAGATGAAATAAAGCAACGTGTTTATTTTGTGCTGTTTGTCCTTGACACTTCTTACAGGACACTTGGTGTGACGTTCTGAACTTGACCGTCAGCTCAGAAATGCTGAAGTACAGCTCTGCAGCCGTTTGCACACACGAGCCTGACTGACGGGTGCACACTCACCCAGTCCCAGGCAACGCAGCAGAAGCTCCTGCATGATCAGGTAGAGGAGCAGTGCCCCTGTGTGTGGGGGCAGCTGCCACGCGTTAGAAGGGCTTTGTTGACCTTGTGCAGGAGCGGGTCTGAGGTGAGGAGCGAGGCAGCAGCACCGCACTCGCCCGCACGGGCCTTACCGGCTGGAATGCGCTGGAAGCTGCTCAACCTGCACACGCTCTCTCTTGTGTGCCCTGTCTCCTTTTTTTGAAAGGAAGACTTTAGAGCTAGTCCTAACTGCAAACAACATCCTAAATTTCTTTGGAAGAGCAACAAGGATAAGTGGGAAGCATCTTTCATGCACCAGCTTAACATGTTCTCCTTTACAGCTGATGCTCTTCACTGGATCGGTGCCGCTCAGAGCTGCAAACGTTGTATCTTGTAAAGGAGACTTTTAACTGAGCGATAACTAAAGTAAGAAAATTCAGCGTACAGTTAGAGAGCCAAACAACTGTGTGTTGGTACAAGACAGGAACACCTTGATACCACCATCTACAGATGGAGTTCTGCACTGCTTCTAAGACTAACTTTTGGCTCTAGTCTCTTTCTCAAAGCAGTCACCGTCTTGGTTTTGCTGTGACCTCGTCTGTGCAGGCATGAGTAGGCAATGCAGCTCTAGTCATTTCCCTCCTGTTTTTCCTTCAAACTTTGTACATACAGCACCCAAAAAGCTGGTTTTAACTTTTATTTATAGCCTTCTTACAGCTAGAATAATTTACAAGACAGAGTTTTCTGTGTTACATGAATTTGCTCGTTCCTGTGACCAGGAGCCGTCTCTCACTGAAATGCTCTGATCATCCAGCCCCGAGGAAAAACAACTGCAGGACGTGAGGTGTCAGGGTGATGCTTCCTTCTTCATAGCAGCTTTGTATTTTCCCCTCATCTCTTTGGGCAGTGGCACAAAAGCGGGGCAGGGAACCTGACCTTCGATTTCACACATGCATTCTCGCAGGTGATACTTCTTGGGCCCGAAAGTTGCTGGATGTGAGAGTTTTTTCCTTTCTTGTTCCTCTTTTTCGAGCGTTTCTCTAGAAAAGAGATCTGTTTGTTACTGTCAACGGCAAGGTTTCTTCTTTCTTTCTTTCCCTGGCCCACTTGGCTGGAGGGGCAGCTGCCTGTGCAAAGGCACACGGGCTTGTGGCCGCTCCCTCTGGGCATCGCGGCACCCGGCGCCGGTTTGCAGGGGCNCTTTCTTTCTTTCCCTGGCCCACTTGGCTGGAGGGGCAGCTGCCTGTGCAAAGGCACACGGGCTGTAGCTTGTGGCCGCTCCCTCTGGGCATCGCGGCACCCGGCGCAGGTTTTTACCTCCTGCGGCGCTACTTACGCGCTCTTCCCCAGGATTTTTTTGATGTGCTCGGTTATTTCTTTGTTGGTTTTATCTTCCACATCAACCAGAACTTGTTCTCCGCTGTCTGTGAGGAAAGAAGTGGCGGTCGGTCGGTCGGTGCCCC
>VZRU01007065.1:0-37826 GCA_013398155.1 Pedionomus torquatus | reverse complement strand
CCCGTCCCCCGGGGCCGCCGCCGCCGCCGCTCCCCCCGCAAGGCCCGTCTGCGGGTCCGGCCAAGGCCCCGGCTCCCCGAGAGCCCGGGGGAGGCGGAGGCGCCGCCGGACAACGGTGACCGCCGAGCGCAGACGAGCGACCCCCGGGAAGGGGGTGCCCGTGTCCCCCCGGGAGCAGCCCCCGGCGCCCGCACCGGCCCCGCTCCCGCCGGGGTCACCGGCGCCGGGGAATCCGCCGCAGCCGCTGCGTTTCGGGCCGCGGCTGTTGAACTAAAAGATGAGCGAAAGGCGGCATCGACATTGTGATTGGCTTTAATGGTACAAACCTCGGGCCGCAGGACCGAGCCACAACAGCACAACGCCACGCGTAATCAGCATTTAATAAAATGCGTAAGCTAAACCATGCACTGCCATACCCTATATACAAACACAACAATGCAAACGTCTCCTCATGGCTGAAGACGGGGATTAGATATAAAATTCAGATTAAAAAAGAACATGCTATTTTTAAATGCTACCGCACGGAACGATGGCGATTTCACAAAGGAAGCTGTGAGAAATGAGGGACTCGTGCCAGGTTCTACACTTGAAATCAAAATATAGTACGGTACAACCAGTCCTCTAAATCACAGCGAGCAGGGACTCCAGGAGGCACCCCAAGGCATTCGATGATTCCTTTTACAAAAGCCTGCCGTTTCCGCAGGGCCCGGTGTGCCGCTGGGACACGGCGCTCAGCAGGATTCCCACAACGAACGTCGATTCCGCGTGGGACAAACGACATAGATGCTCTGCGGTAAGATGTTTTCTTCTTACTGTCCTTTTTATTTCACATTTATTCAGCGCTACGTTTCGCACACAATCAGACATAAATGGGCCGGCGCCTGACTGTCGCTGAGCCAGAGCCTCAGCAGGCAGCTACCCAGGGGGCTGCACCGCCCCTCAGACCCTGCCACCTCCAGAAACCCGCTTCCACCTTGCACCGGCATCACAACAGAGCCTGCACTGCCACCCAAGCCTGGGCGCCTGCCGTCCTTCAGCATGCACACAACTCCGAGGCGTACATAGGACAAGTTCACAATTCCAAAATATGGTTGCTTTTTTTCTAAATTCACGGTTGAATTTTTTTAAGTCAGTCCCGGTCGATACCCCCGTTGGGTATTTCTTTCAAAATGTCACTGCAGCGGTGACGGGAGCAGACCTTCAGGTCCCCATTCAGCCCTTGCAGAGAAAAGCAAACATTATTCAACCAGCGCTGACTGTCCAGGCACCAGTGAGGGACCCTCTCTCACGGGAATTCCTGCCATTAATTTAAATAGCTTTCCGGCTGAAAATCTCAAAAATAAGGTTTGAAATGTTAAAACAGACATTTTCCAGTTTTTTTTTTTCTGTATCTGAAACTGAGGCTTACAGCACTCGCTGAGCAATCCAGGGAGAAACACAACACCCTACCACTGCCCTCCCAAAGACTTGCAGGGCCTGACCAGGGAGAGCCTTGTGTTTTACTTGAAACACGCAAGAAACTCACCGTGTTTTAATGAGTGTCTGCTCATCTGCTTAAACTTAACAAGCTTTTGGCACAGTGAGTACAGAAGGTGGAAACAAATGCCCAGGGAATATTGCTTCACCTTTTTATGAGGGAAACGAGGCTCGCTGAACTGCCCCCCTAAAGCAGGCTCTGATGCTTTTTTAAAAAAACAAACTTAATGGAATTACTTTTACAGAAGGCTTCCTTTGTAACTTAAGTCATCAGAAAACAAACAAGAACTGCTTATATTTTGCTAATTTAAATGTCTGGCCGCTGCCTGTGAATCACACATGCTCCTACTGCAGGCCCGATTGCCCAGATGCTCCCTGTGAGCAGTGGCCACCCCGGAGCCGCACCGCTCAGCGCCCGGGAGACGGGGCCACACAGGGTCTGATGTCCCAATGAACCACCCAGTGTCTGCTAGGCAATAAAGAGAGGAACTTCGGGAACTGAACGTGTGATTGAAACGCATTGTGAAAATCCAGAGTAAGCCTTGCTGCTTGCTAGGGACCAAGCGGAGCCCCCTCTGCTTTAGCGACCACGGCAGCAGAAACCTTGTCGCTCCACTGAAGAGAGGACGCAGTCGTCACGTAACGGTCTGGTTTCATGGGATCGTTAGGGCAATACGATGCTTTACGCAGCATCCACCGTGTCCTGTTCTTGTGCTACAGTGCAATGATAAAGGGCAACTTGTTTTTCCTCCCACTGGCCACTGCTAAAGACTTACAAAAAATACCAATCTCTTACCAAGTTTCACAGCAAAATAAAACTTTACTAAAAAGTCTCTTGGAAGACTGAAACGGAACGAGTATCCATTGAAAGCAGGGAAGTATTTTCTATGACTGTCATTATTTATTAATCGTTTTGAGACATTGTATCTCCAATTAACTATTCACTGGCAGGCTTCTACACGTCAAATGAGAAAGATAAAGGGAGTACTGTAAAAGCCAGAAAATGGAATATGTTTGTCTGTTCTGAACAGAAAATATTAAATTCAGGCTGGGTTTACAAGAAGGTGCAAAACTCTGAAATTTACCTGCTTACATGAGGCTTAGTTTCAGCTGAGAAATGAAAACTGGGAAGCTCTGGATTAGCAAATGAATGAAATGCTTTAACATATAGAACACAGTGAACACATGGCTATATATCTGTACATATATACATACACTACACACTTTCTATACACTGTACATAATATATTTAGACAGTATAAACATATACATTCATACACACATACATACAACTATGTACATATGCATCAGCTGCTCGAGTGAGTCTTAGAATCGGACATGCAGAAATGCACAATGGTGGGAGGCACAAAATAAAGGTGTGTAAGAATCTATCAAACACTTTAAAAAGAAGGAAAACAGGCATGAATTTAACAATAGTAAGCCTTTTTCATAGCATTCATATAACTCAGGGATAAAACTGGCTGTAGGAGTTATGGAAAGTTATGATGGTATTACCTGTGATGAACTTTGCAACTTGACTTCACAACAAAAAGCTCAGTAACAAGGTAATTCTGGGGTTTGATATTTTCCAAGTCTAATAGATTTAGACTTAAGAACATTTAAACTTTACAAAAAGTTTTGCATTAACTTGCAACCTCGGTATAAATAATGTTCTTTTTTTTTTTGCACAAATAATTCCCCATATAATGTTGGTAACATTGACTGCAGCAGAGGTGGGGTTGTAGCATTACCTAACAAGAGGCATTATGGCATTTTCCACCAAACAATAAGCCTGAGCTTAGTTCTGAAGCAATTACTGTTAAAATGATTCAGCAACTTCAGAATCACAAGGTGCAAAAAGTTTTCATTTTCTCCCCTTTGCCATAACCTCTCGGTAATTTCGCATACAAAGCTGCTCTTTAAACTAATTTTCTGTCATCAAGACCCCGCAGATGCCAGCGATTTGTCCTCTCTCTCCTCTGCAGGGCGTTCATGACCTCGGTTCCTTCTCTCCCCAGCTGCAGGGAACGAGGGCTGCAGATGCTGGTGCTGCTCTCACCGCCGTCAGAGCGAGCCCCGCAGCAGCTGCTCGGTGGGTTATGGTGAGCTGGCAAAATACTGGCACAGATGGGAACCTGCTCCTCCTCTGGCTGGTACTTCTGCTTTTGCTCTTAGGGGCAGGAGTAGATGGAAAAGAACCCGCCTACCCTGCTCTTGCACTCTAAAGAGTAACTGCAGGAGAGGAGAGGGATGTTGATGTATTTCTCCTTTTCAGGGTGGTATCCTCCTGTCGGTGTTTGCTGGTGCAGCTCCTCGTGGCTGACGGACCGGCCAGTTCTGCTCACGCCATCCACCCCAACAGGCCCCGACGGGGGCTGTCGCAGGGAGCTGCTCTCATCACTGCTGCTCAGGCTGCATCCACAGCCCGCTCACGTCCAGTCCCCTTTTCCTGGCTAAATGGTATTCCCAGTACCCTTGCTGCTCATGCTGTTTGGGCCTTTTAAAAAATACCCCTTACAAATTAAACAGCAGGTAATCAAGGAAGAATCCTAACTACCATCTTAATTTTAATGGCCAGGAAAGTGTTCTGACATCTTCAGCATCTTGGATGAAATCCTTCAGGAATCTGTGAAAGTCCCATGCGCTGAACACAGCAGGGAAAGCACTGCAGTGCTTTAGTCTTTGCCGAAGAAACAGTCAGGAAACTGGTTTTGCCTGGAAGCTTTGGGCCTGACTCGCTTTCCCTGTCACTCCCTTGTCCGAGGGTACCCCAGGGATGGCGCATCCAGCACAGGCACCTCCAGTCCCTCTCTCCCTGACGGCAAAAAGAGACTTGGTAAACGGTACCAAGTAACCCGTGGTGACCAACAATGGTTTCTTGCCCCAGAGTGCTCGGAACACTAAGCCTCCTTAATAATCTAACGTTTTAAGGCTGCTAAAATAAAGGCTTGATCTTTCTCCTGGGAGATGATTTTTTCCTCTTCTACCACTTTTCATGCCCAAGTAACTCCGCTGGCACCAAAAGTACCGTATCTCCTTACATGCTGTGTCGATCAAGAATGGTGACTTTTGCGCACAGGCTTAGTTCTGTGCCTCTTGGCCAATGTAAGCAAGTTAAGGGAAAAGCAGTACACCTTCTTGCCCTGGTCACAAACGCACTGAAACCATATTACAAAGCCAACCCGGAATGCTCCTGTGTGTTACTGATCATTGTTCTTTTCATCTGCAGGATTCAAATCCAGTTCCTTCTCAAAAGAGCTGGAAAACAAATGAAGCATACGGAGAATGGTCGTTATTGCCTCTTGATCTCTTCCTCTGCGCCCCGGTTTCAGGCAGCACACAATTCTGGCATTGCTCTGAACACATCATTACCAAGATACACTCGGGCTCAAGTTCAGACAGATCTAATCAGATAGTTTATCGCAACGTCTCTACCAAGTAAAAATATTTTCAAAAGCAGCAGAAACAGGACCTCGAAAATCCTGGACAGAGTGAATTTTAGGCACTAAGTAGAGCTTCGGCGAGATGTCATTTCTCTTAGAATTCACTTTCAGGACTGTGATCCTGTGTAAACACAAGTTTGGCATTGACATTGGGCCTTTATGAAAACAAGCTATTTCTCAACAAATAATTGTTACAATGATGAAAAAGGCTCTCCTGTCCCACATTGATAAGCAAAAGCACGCACTTGCAAAGAAGAAACAAATGAAACTAATTTAGAAGTGAAGCGAGTAAGATTAGTCCGTTACCATCCTTCAGTTACTGGCAGAGGGAGGGTGCAAATCTCAGCGATGACAAGACCTACATCAGCCTGGTGCTCTCTGCAGAGACGGTCTGGAACTTGCCCGGCCTGCAGCCGCACCGTGCGCCCTGCTCTACCTCCACTCCGTTGGAGCAGCCTGGATGCCCAGGCACCGGAGAGGCTGGAGGTGGCAGCAAAGGCTGACACAGAGCATGAACAACTTCGCGTGGCCGTTTTCCTTAGATGTGCCCTTTCCTATTGCTACCAAGAATCACCTGAACTGTTGGCAGAAAGAGCTCCTTCATCAGTTCTGTGCTTCTTCAACATCTATCCTCTATTGATGGACAGACAAGGAAAAGAAAAATCGTTCTTTGAATGAGCTAAATAGCTTCACAGCTCAGTTACACCTGATCACCGAGAGATGAGCAGCTTCACCATGTGACACACTGGAGGACCATGCTGCCACCCAGAGGGACTGTGACAGCCTGGAGAAACGGACCAACAGGAATCTCATTAAGTTCAAGAAGGGAAAGCACAAAGTCCTGCCCCTGCGGAGGAACAACCCTGGGCACCAACACATGCTGGTGGACACCAATTAGAACATGAGGCACAATGTCCCCTTGCCACAATGAAGGCTCGTGGTCTCCTTTGCTGCACTGGACAAAGTGTGGCCAGCAGGTGGAGGGGGGGATCCTTCCCCTCTACTTGCCACTGCTGAGGCCACACCTGGAGCGCTGTGTCCAGCGCTGTGCTGGGCTCCCCCGCGCTGGAGAGACATGGACATACTGGAGAGGGTCCAACGAAGGGCCACAAAGGGTTCATGAACAATGCTGACTTATCCGCTTGAATGATTTTTACAAAATACTGAAAGCAAATCAAACTGTGTAATCTTTTTTGCAATGAGAAATATCACAATAATTCAATGCATACTGCTTTTAGAACAACAACGACGTAACCCAATAAAATTCACAAAAAAATTTCACAAAAACGGCCACAACTTTTTGCAATGTAGTAACTTCTTCTGACGTTGTTAATATCGCAATTGATTTTTAAGTTGTATACCCTTAAAACAGGGACTTTGCATCGGAAGTGCTGACACAATCACACAAGAAGTCACACTGCAATAAAACAGCTAGTACAAAGTTCTCTGTTCCAGTTGACTTAATATTCAGAGTGCAGACCTTCCATTGCATGAAAAATACAACCGTTTCATTTGCTGTAGCAACAGCTGAGTGGAATGGCAGTGCGATATCACACATCCACGCGTGCATGTGCCGCTCTTTTTAATACCCTTTTGAGCAAACAAGATTCTGAATGCTGTAACGGTGACCATAGAAAGCTTTAACGCATCCAGAAACCAAAATGAAGTCACCTTCTGTGTCACAAAGAGTGCCACAAACGTGAGCCTTCTGATGAGAACGGCACAAACCAGGTCAAGACTTTTTCTTACATCAGAAGCCTCGTCTAGAGCTGCTTAAGGTCTTTTGGCTCCAAGTCAGACCCTTAAAAGACACGAACACCAACCTGGTTGGTGTTTCTAAATAAATGACTATAACAGAAGGAAAACAAAAGTGCTGAACTTCTGATTAGATTTTTGTCACATAAAAATACCCAAGTAGAAAATGCCTCTACCATAAAAATAATTAAATTAATTGATGCATCTGAGCCAGGATGAGATGAAGGTACTAATTGCCATGACCTTTTTTTAAAACTTTGATTGTTTAAAATATTTAATGCCTATAATAATAAATTATACTAAAATGAAAGCAATGCTAGCAGCTAATGGCCAATACTAGAAAACATGACGATGGCTCATAACTGTAGACAATTAAAAAGTAGTTAATTTTATAACTCCACGGTCTATCAGTCATTAACTGCAATTGTACACAGCAACGTAAATCCTTGCTATATTTCAGTTTCAAACTGAGCCATGGAAGGTTGAGAGCACAACAAAACTGTGGTCAGGGAAGGACGAGGGGAAAAATAAAGCGAGAGCGCTTTGTAACAAGCTCTTGCCGACAGCCAGAGGCTCTACGCATCCCAGGGGCTAAGCTGCACCTTTGGCTGGGTGAAGAGGGTGTTCCGTAGCACAGAGGAAGGAGTAAATTTGGAAATACAAAGAGCGTACTCAAGGAGCATCACACAGCTCTACTTGAAAACGACTGTTCTTCCAGTTAATGACTGATTTCGCCCACAATCAAAAGTCTTCCTCTTAGAACAACATTTGTCACGATTGTGTTGGTCTGCATAGAGACTTCAAGAAACCAGAATATTTCATCATCACTGTGGCAAGAAACACATTTTTTCTCCTAGTTTGGGTAATTCTTACAGCATGTAATTGTCACTATGCCTGCATTCTGCTGCGAATTACAGCTGCACGAGTACAGCTTCTAACAACGTGGACACCTAGTTTAAGAATCCACGTTCATACTTCATGCGTAACATAAGAGCAAGTGACTTTTTGTAGAATAAATGATTGTCTCCTGTAGCATTCTACATTTTCACAGAAATCACTAGCATTTTGACTAAGGACATAGGCAATTTTTTTCAGCTTCCATACTCATAAGCAGGATGTTGATGACACTGTTGCTTTGACAAGAAGTGCTTACAAAGTGCTAGTATTATATCCTGGCATTTATTTGATATTAATTGCAAGGATATTTTTAAATATATACATACTGTTCTTTTTACTTTTAAAGTAATTTTATTACTAATCTCTGATATTATAAAACTCTATTTTTAACTGCTGATAATTTCTAAATACAAAGCACGTGAAAAGTATTTTCAGTAATCTATAGCCTTTTAAATGAAAGGCATTAAAAATATTCCTTGTGGCAGAAAAGGTTCTATAGCAGGTCTTTTAATAGCTGCTTAAATTTTGTCAACATTAGACAGACAAGGAGAAACCTGACAGGAAACTGGTAACAAATTGGAAGTGTCTGTACATACCAAAATGCTATTCTTCTAACTTCGTAATTGTACGTTTTTATAAAAATTACTTGGATCCATCAAATTGCGCTGTTCCCACTACGCAGACGTGCCAGTTATTTGCCCGTTATATTCTGCTGTTTCCATTTTGAGAATGTAGGGGATTATGCTGTCAATGGGAACATTTCCAATGAGACCAGTAAAAAATAGTTCCTCGGTAATGCTAGAGCTCATCAGCCTAAGGGCTGGCAGGCGAACTAGAATCCGGGCTAGCCTGAAAAAGAAGTTCAGCAGATTACAAATGCATGTAGAAGCAGTTTCAAAGACGTCGTGGCTAAAGAGCTGGATCTGCTTTTATTACTACCGTGACTCAGGAATGGGAGTAACGAAGCAATTACTGCTACCTGAGCTACTCTAAAATGAACGGTTACTTTTCTGTCCTGCAAGTGAAATGCAAAGCCACCATCCTCTGGTTTTCCAACAAAAAAGCCGTATTACTGCCCTTTGTAGATACAGCCTCTGTCTACCAACCCGCAGTCCCCTGTGTCTGCTCTGGAAGTTCCCAGCTCTGGAGGCACTTCATAGTTCACAAGGCTGAGACTAGGAATATTCATACTGACTAGTGAGAATGATTGCACGATTTTCAGAGTAAAATGCTTAATTAATATTTAAACCATAAACAGTACCGTCCTCAGTTGCCTAACAACTTAATGATAAGCCAGGCAGCAAGAATGGGACTGGATATGTGTAAAAGGAAATAAGAGAATCTGCTTCTGATGAAAAAAGGACTTTGGAGGGATGTGCTGTTACTCGTACAGACTGCTGAACGCCGTGCAGCTTCTACGTACCAAGATGTTAACAGCCATCCCATATAATGAAGAGACACTACTGAATTTCTGGCCTTTCAATGCATTTGAAATTTAGGACGGTGATGAAAACAAATCTGCTGCGCATTTAGAGCTGATGTAGATCACAAATGCCAAAATAAATACATTTCCTGAACCAGAGCCATGTAATAGCAAAGGTCTCCGGGAAATGCATGAATAGCTATGGGGAAAACATACAAGGTTCATTCTGCTAATACACCGTATCTTGTAAACTTCAGGGGAAAATGGCAAAAAGATTTAAGCAATGCTGCTGTTTTTGTGAAAATCGTAACATTTGTGCTTCTATCCCAACTTGTGCCAACGTGCAGTTGCTCAGAAATAATCCGATTTGTACTCTAAACTTACCCGTGGGTGAGCACGGGGATACAGACAAGGTTAATTAAAACCAAGGCCACTGTTTGGGAAATTTAACTCTGGTTTTGCTCCCTGAGCCACTATTCAGGAAAATAAGAACATGGAACAAATTCTGTATTTCTTTTTATGGCAGATAGCCAGCTCTCACACATCAAACCAGAGCAACTGAACTGTGCACAGAAGAAGAATGTGGGATTTGAGGGTATCTTTGAGGTGGAGAATCCCATCATCGCTGCACCTAACGAGGACTCCTGATGCCCTTTCTGTTGCTCCACGCAATGTTAACTCAGTAAGATCAGCGCAGAAACCAGCTTCTGAGATGGGAGAGGCTCTTTCTTCTGCAGGCT
Organism: Pedionomus torquatus; assembly: GCA_013398155.1. NCBI lineage: Eukaryota > Metazoa > Chordata > Aves > Charadriiformes > Pedionomidae > Pedionomus > Pedionomus torquatus. Next base: position 28,092 of record VZRU01007065.1, on the reverse strand, counting down.
TTGCTTGGTTGGTTGTTTTTGCTGATTTTTAAAGTTACAGTATTCTCAGACCTTGCTTAAATGTACAGGATTGCCTGTGTCTTTATGTGGGATACCCTGCGCAGAGAATGTGTTCTAGGATATATCGCAGGACAGAAGTTAGCATTTCCCTTGTAGCTCAGAGAATTATTGCCTTGATGAAATTTAAAATAGCTTTGATAGACATTACTAGAAAATATGATAATTATTTCTAGCAAGTAAGAAATAGGAACAGTTGAGAGGTGAAAAATCAATTTAGGTACTTTCAAAGAGAATCTTGGAAATTTAAAAAAAAAAACCCAAAGGAGTAAACAAGTAGGACATGGGAATTTATTATAAACAGCAGCTTCAGAGTTTGCTACTGTTCCCCACATTTAATCCTTGTTCCAAGGTTTATAAACCAACAGTTTTAATACTCTTCTGCATATGTAACTTGATAAACATTTAAAGGATGGCAGTCACCTTCTATTATCTCAAAGCCTCTTTGACAACTGAAAAAGGAAGCAGTTTGAATTAAAGACATTTGAGACTTTATTACAAGTCTCAAAATTCAACTAAGTCTGTTCACTTTTCTAAACACAGCAATGACTGCTGCTTGCTTTTATGAACAACTTTCTCCTCCTTTCTCATCAACAGGCAAAAAAGAAGAGGCATCAACATGGAAATTTGTACTTTTGCCAGCTATGGCCCACACCATTACTTTGGATACTGTAGACAATAAATACCTATACGTATCTTCTGGATAGGTTTTTTGTACATAGTCCTGCAATTCCATCTGTGCCTTCTCCTGGAATTTTTCTATTTGGGTTGAACTGGTCAGACCAGGGTGATCTAAAGAAACAAAAAATTTCTGTATGTCGATTGTTTCCCTATACATTGCATTGTGAAATATATGTAGTTACAAAACTCCTACATTTTATTTCATTTAAATATTTATCTTGTATTACGACATTTAACATGTTAGCTGCATAAAGGAAACCACTCTATTGAACATTTTGCTTCCTGGCTGCAGAATGAGCTCGCTCCCTTTCCACTGTAGAGCTGTGTGTATCAACAAGAAAGTGGGAAAAGGCTAAGCCTGTAGTTACGAACCAGGCACTGACCCTCCCCATTCGTGTTTCTAACCTTGCTTTTTCAAACGTGTTTGCCTGAGATTTTGACTAACTGTGCCGACTAAGCAGTATCTAGGGTTGTTTTCTTCTTGACAGTTCAATTTCTTGACCTTCTCGAGTCCATCCCACATTTTAATTCCAGCTGGTTCAGCTCCTCAAAGACAGTCATGTGATTAGAAAAAAAACAAAAAATACCACAGATCTGACTGTGCCCAAGTATCTCCTGTTGTGTTCCAGCTACTCTTCCCTTGAAACGGCACAGAGCTAGCTCAAGTTTGGAGAGTTTCTTCCTCCTTCAACTTGAAAAAAACTCCTAGCAAACATAACCCTAACAGTCCAATCTGCAAAAGGGTTTTAAAAGCAAATTTCAGGACACAAATATCCTCTAATTCAAGTAAGTTTTATTACAAAGAGAAAAATAGTATCAATGAAAAAAAAACACCTCCAACCTCCTTGGTAACAAGATACTCCTTTTCTTTGCATTCTGCTAAATGCAAGGGTAAACACCTTTGAATTAAGTAAATAAATTACATTTCTGAGCAAGAGTTTCCCTTTCACTCGGTCTGTAAGCAGTTTTAAATTAACCCTCCCATGTCCTAGAAACACTTCTCTGCTCCTGCAGAAGAGACTTTCACTTTGCATTTAAGGTCCTTACCTGATCATTCCTCAAAATGTAAACTGTTTTCTTTGAGCAAATCCCCATATCTCATAAACACCTGATCATGCCTTGGTTGTCTGCTGTCATTTTTTTTTTAAACAGCCTGTTTACATTTAGTTTTGGAAATTTTGTGGAAGTTCCATATAAAATACAGTGGTATTTCTGCTCATATTTCAGCAATTTCTCCTATGAGTGTATTAAAAACACTGAAATCAAAGCCAATTGCTTTTGTCACTGTAAGAATGTATTTCCTCTACTCCTTCCTGCCATTTACTCCACCAATATTGCTGGAACACATCCCAGCTATCTTCTTACCCATGGATTCTCAGCTGAAGATAACAGAGACTCTAGTGTTCTAAGGTGGGTGCACCAGGAATATCTGATATGTTGGACCCGTAAATAACGTGGATATGTTGCTCCAAAGTTATTTATAAAACACATATTATTTGTGATAAATCATTATGGAGCAATCACTTTATCTGCACCTTAATAGATCAGTGTCACGTCAAGACATTAGTCTCATTTAAAAGAATATGCAAAAACATTAATATATGGATACTTATTATGTAAAAATACATGGTTATGCAATTCCTTACCAGGGCTAAAGAGGACTATAGCTTTAAGGTATGCATATTCATATCCATCAATATCAAGCTTGGCCATGCTGTTACAGAATTCCTGAAGTTTCCAGATGTGTTCCATGACTTGCTTTATTCTGTCTCCAGAAAGTTTATCTACAAAAAGATATAGCTTGCTATTTCATGTGAGCTCAAGTATATCTGATATATTAACCAACAACCTTTTACAAACAAATGACATTTTAAAGTCTTCTCTTAAAACCAGGCAACGCGTCAGGATGGCGTGAATGATTTCAGAAGCAAAGATTCCTAACGCTGAGTCAGACACAGGGCTAGCAAACCGACAGTTAACTCTTTTGCATCGTTTTGCCAGTACCGTGTGATCTCCAACACAAGTCTTACTCTGGTGATGTACTGTTCTGAGCAGAGACTCTGAGTATGACCGATCATTGTACAAGTGGCTACAGTGATTCTGGGAAGGAACACAAAACAAACACTGTTGTGCAATCCTCGTTTTCAGTTCAACCAGTACTGCTTTTCCAGAAGTGAGTGCAAGAGCAGCAGTGGCAGCATTGCTTTTTCCTCTATCCGTACTTTTAGAAGCAATTTCACCATTTACTATGGTAAATAGGTTTCTTCCATTCTGAAGGGGTAAAGTCCCTTAAATACAGGTACACAGACTCTTCCATAATTTGAAACGTACATTCCCTGTGTTAATTAAAAAAAAAAAAAAATTAAAAGATCTTGTCTTATTTGTGGGTAATTGACAGCGAGTGGCATTAGCTGCTCAGCTGGGAGGTTTCTGTTTTGGTAAATGTATCTCCTCTCTGACTGCCCATCTGCAGAGTGGTCAAACAGTGAAAACCTCAGAGATGACTTTAAGACAAATCTTTGAATATATAATGACTATTTAAAAAGTTCAGACATTGGTTGATTCACAAGGGATAAAACTTTTTCTTGAGAAACACACTAGAACCATTTTATTCCAGTCATGATCTCTCATAGTATTAACCAGGGTTGTAACTGAAGTCTCTTACCTTCATCTGTGGAGTTAATAGTGTATGTGACTGCTTAGACCAGTGTGCCTTGAACTGAATCATGATTATTTTACATATTTTCTGAAACCACGATGAAAAGATTTAACAGAAGAAAAATTTTTTTGCACAATGTATTGAAATAAGAATGAAAGCATAATCTGCATTTCTAAAATACGTGAATTGTGATGTGAGCCTTTAGTTACTCAAAATGGATCAACATGGCCAAGATGTGATGCTTTCATTCCTGTACTTAGTAGGAAATGATGGTGCAGAAACACTCAGGGAAAGTGAGCTTGAACTCCAGAGTTTCCAAATAGGCTCATGACTACTATGCTTCCTAGATAAAGTTCTGAAATGTCTTCACTTCCTTTTGAATTTTAATGATACAATACACAATATGATATGATAACTTTGCAGAACAGATAAATAAAACAAATCGTCACCAAATCACACTAAAGCCAATCATCCTTGTTGCTTGGCCAGTCCCAGGTAACACGGTGTGACTGAAGTACAGGTCATTGCACAAATTTATTTTTCTCTTTTTTGAGACATGGGAACAGAAGTGGAGTCAGCTTAAGGCTGTAATAGCCCCACCACTTGCCCCTCCACAAACTCATCGCCAGGGGTGCAGATGGAATAGACAGCTCTATTTCTTCTGACCGAGATCCCACTGAGAGCTGAACTCTGCACGGAACAGAACATACATTGCACATGTTTCCCTGTTGGTCTTTTAAACTCCTGCCTCTCTGTGCAGGGAAGGACCATCAGTTTGTTGTATTCTGAGGGCTGTCCAGGCTCTCTTAACTTACCAAAAAACCCTAACAAACCCCACCCCATATTCATTATGAAAGCATACCATCCATTTAAGAATCAAATTTCTAATTTACTGTAGTTAAGCTAATAGAGTAGATCGAAACAAAAAAGTTCAGTATCCTTCAGTCCTAGTAAAGTACATTTTTTAATTATCCACTTCTATACGTTTTATAGTTCCACAACTGAGCTTTACTCTCCTCAGTAAAAGCCCATTTTCCAGTTTTTGCTGCGTACAAAATAAAGGCACCACAAAAATCATCAAACAAATTGATACCATGGAGTATTCTGTAAATACTTTTAACTCACGTTAAAATTTAAGCTAGCTTTCATGTAACATACAGTATTTACAGCTTAAGGCTGTTAGCATTGAGTTTTTCCTCCTATTAAAAATGTAATGTTATTCTGACATAGCCATCACTATAAACAGGTCAACCCTGAATTAAAAAATAAAATTACATCAACCTTCTTAAGAGTATAAAGAAAAATAGGTTGTTTAATGCTTCAGAGGGTACTGCAAAATACATCAGTACTCCATCCCAGCAGTATCCAAAACCGCTATACTTGCAAGAATATTCTTCTGGTGAGACTTTGCAAAGGCTGCAGTTTTACACTGTGACCAGGAATAGGAAAAATTTCTGATTTGCTTTGGAAGAAGACATCATTATTCTAAAAGGGTAAAAAAAAAATAAAAAAAGGCAGCTGGACAGGAGGAAAACTCGGTGAGCGCACCCAACCTGAGGACGTACTTGTCTCTACACTGCCAGCCAGGTGTGGAGGACAGGAGAGCACGTCCTCTAGCCTCACCCTCATGTCTTCTTTGGACACTTCTACCCCACAGAGATCTCTGAGGGTCAGTGCAGAGAAGCTGCAGGTCACTAGAGGAGAGGAAATCAGGCAAGAGAAGGTACTCCTTCCCCTGGATCCTGGGGAACAGCTCTGCCCCCGGTTAGGAAACACGTCACAAGAAACACCATACAAACATCCCTGCAGCGTGGAAAGGACTGAGCACATCTAAGAACCACAGGCTGGAAACGTACCTTCCTGAATGCTGTTCTGGAGGTGGTTGACAATAGCTGCCAGGATGGTGGACAGGCTCATGACCTGGGCACACTGTGCCAGGCCCAGGGTGAAGAGCTCATTCCAGCAGGCGCGCACCAGGCTGGTGTTGCAGTCCTGCCTACAAACAACACAAAACCAACAGCTCTAGGTAGCTCTCCTATCACGCTGCTACTGCCCATGTGCAATTATGTTAATTATCACAATTAATAATAAGGATTAATGCATCGAAAGCCACTTTATTAAGAGACATATATCAGCATATTACAGGTATTGCAAAAAGCAAAAAAGCTATAGGCTGAATGCAGGAAACCGTTTCAGGTTATCTGTAAAATGGTGCTCACCAGGTCTTTACCAAGATATATTTTTACAAATTAAATGCTTGCTTTTGATTCGGCTTTAGCTTCTGTAACCGCAGTAACATCAGATATTGTAGTTATCCCCTCCTCTGCCATCTTCTATTTTATTCTTCAAAAAGGAGAATATTGCATAGTCTTCACACGTTTTAAAGAATTTATTAAAAAAATAAACAATGTCATAATTTAAAAATTCAAAGCAGCTGAAAAGTGTTCAGATCAGTGCTCGAATTCATTAGAAAGCAAACTGTTCAACAGAGTATGTGCATTTACCCAAGAGCTTGAAATGCAGGTATGGACCTAGCCCAGTGCATAGAGAGGAAAAGGAGCCGCGATGCTGACTCACAGATGTAGTGAACATTAAGGTACTCCGGCATCGGGCTGGGCATCGTCAGCTGCAAAAATGACAGTGCAGTACAGGACATGAGGTTCAGACAAACCAACTCGTGTTTATCCATAAAACAGCCCGCGAAAACATTGAAACTATTATAGTCTGTCGTAAGTAACTGTGTGACCAGAAGTCGTCAAAGAAAAACTGTACTGAGTAACTCATGACTGCTGGCAAGGAATGCAAAATGGGAATAGGAGAAAAGAAATTATGTGGGAGAGAGCTCAAATGTTTCCTTTTAAAATGTTTTAATCTTCACCATAATTAAATCCATAGATTTCGTTGCTCTGTGGAGCGTCGGCTAGCATCACAGCGCTGTAAAAGATCTTTTAGAACTTTTTACAAAGAAACAAAATAAAATCTAACTATCTAAACTAATAAACTATCTAACTATCTAAAATGGAAAAGTCGTGTAACAGGACTCTACAGTCACAAAACACCATTAATGGAAATAAGCAGGCTATGATAAAAGTTTGACCACATTAAGTATTGCTAATTTCAGTAATGATCTTTGTATTTCTTGGCAACTTCATTACACCAAGATGATCACACTAATTGCTTATCAACATGTGTGTGTTTGTATTCAATTGAAGCTGAAGCGTCCCCAAAATCAAAGACCCTTTCCAGCAGTTTAGCAATAAGAAGGCTCTGTAACCACTCTTTATATGAAGGAGCCTTTTAGATGTAAGTTTTACACTATCTAAAATTATAAATGACTTAGTCATGACATCATACTATATGGATGATATGGAAAGTGATTGTCAACACCATTGGAAAGTAAAGTAAATTTTAAGGGATTTTTCTGGCTATGGAAAGGTCTTATGAAATAACATCTATACTCTTTAGATATGCCATGCAAAAGGTAAAAATCATAGTAGAAGCTTTGGAACAGCAGATGTTATCTTAGATTATATTGCCAAAATTACATATAAGAATAAAGAAAACACAGTAAACTAGTTTTGGATTGTGTCTTAAGTGTTAGTTTGTTTAGTAAGACATTTAAAGAAGCACATACCTTAAATGTGACATGTGTATCTGTAAGTAGGGGTCCTTCCACTTCAATAATTGGTGTTGACTGATCTCTGCTAATTACATGAATATTCCCTCCTCCTGTGGGATCCATCCCATCTGCCAAGTTATGAGCTGATGGACCATCTGTGGTATTAAGTGCTTTAGCCAAAGTATCAAATGCCCTGGAAAAAAAAAATAAAATAAAAAGAGTAATTAACAATGAAAGAGTACTTCCTTAGGTCTTAAAAAACCCAAACAACAGAGTAGTGGTCAAATTAAATGCTATGAAGCATTCCCACTTCCAGGTAACACACACAGGAGCTGTTTACGCTAAGACACAAGGTCAGACTTTTCATTGCAACCTGGCCCCTCTGCTCTGTTTGTACGTTAAGAGAAGGAATGGATCTGTCCATATACCGCTGGCAAAATAGCTCACCTGTAAGGGGGGGAAACTTTTTACTATTGTAAAACCTGCTAATACCTGCAAAGGGGTCTCTTGTGGTTACCATTCACTATCCCCTCCCTCTCACCTTGGAACGTTTAACAGATTATGTGAGGATTATAGACCAGCTGCGACCTGGAGAACACCCTGCAGTCCCTGTCCTTGATGTCCAATTTCTCGCACCGGGGGAGAATAGTGTGATTCTCTTCTAGACAACATGCCTGGACTTCCTTTCCCTTAAGAAGGGACATGGCCAGACACTCCTTATCTCACAGTGCAGACAGAGCCTTACAAACCTTACGACAGTAACAGACTGATCCCTGCACTCCCTTATACTCCAGCTGCAGCTGGGCCTCTGCCAAAATAAGGCAGTGTAAATTTCCTTTGTATGAAAGCAGAACTTAGATATAAAGAGGTTTCTATGGTCCAGTTTTGTAACAGTGGGCAGTATTGCAATATGGTGTTGCTTTGCCCTTATTTTTATCAAAAAGTTGAGGCAGGGGCAGGCCCTGAATTTTTCTCTACTTTAAAGAAAAAGGCTGATACACATCAAAGTTGCAGTGTCAAATATTTTTAATATCAGTTCACTCACTTTTAAAAGACTTAAGAGCCTAATGTTAAGCTCCTCTTAAAAATCTTCCACTTGAAAAAAAATAGACAGTTCTGAGGACAAGTGTTGTTCTTATTTCACTATACTGCTAATTTATGTCATCCTTCAACCTACCCACGCCTCCCCACAAAAATCCCCAAACAAAAACTTCACCTATAAAAATCTCAAGCTCTGCAGAAAACTTTTAAGTTTCCCATTTCTCTCATTAATAAAGACAAGGACTTCAAACTCTTTCTAAACATTAAAAAAAAAAAAAAAATTAATCTTAATTTAACTATATTTTCCTTAGATTATCAGCAGGTATTTTTTCTGCCCTGTTCTCTCCCAAACCAGCCAGGGGCCAATGAGGGAAGGGCTGGCGTGGTGTCCAGCCTCCTGCCAGGTTAACAACAGCACCCCTAAAGAGCAGTGTGTGAGCACTGCACCACCACACAATGAGCCTACCAAGTAAAACAGTACCAAGTGTTGCTAGTCTCAGAGCCTCTCAAGGTCACAAACTAGTAATTTCTTATTTTACCAAGTATAAAACCTGGTCTAGCTTCAGAACACTACATTTACAAGGCAGGACATCGTTTCTTCACAAGAAGACAACAGCCAAACCTGTTGTCTGGATTTCTTTTTTCAAACCTGCATTTCTAAAGAAGGGTTACTGCGTTTCAAAGTAGGGGACAACCTCCACTTGTGTGGTGCCACAGTACCAAACTGCTCCCATGGGCGAGTGTAAGGATACACCATACAGAATACAAACTGCTAAATAAGAAGCAAATATAAAGGCGTACCGTGTAATCTCACTTGCAGATTGCTCTTCTTGCTGAACTTCAGAAGTATCTCCATTATTTAGTGACTCACTGAGATTAGCAAGAGACGTTACAACATTTGCCAGTGTTCCTAAAGCACCCTGGCTCGTTTCAGCCTAAAAAGAAAGAACTCTATTAGTAGGTCACAATAACAGTGGATGTATCATACATCAATTTTTGTTCTTCTTCCCTAACGTACCTTTTTCTTCCTCCTGACCACCTACAGGAAGAACAATGCCTCACAAAGACCTTTAAATCCTCTTGTAATCACCCACCCTGTCCCCATCTGACACGCACATGGAGAATACCTGCGGCTGACCTTTGGCAGAAAGATGCCCCACAAAGAGACCATGTTTCTTTCGATCAGCTTATTACCTCCATTCGTAAAGATCTTCAGACTTACCCCTTTCAAGGGGAAGAATTATTTGTGTCAACGTACATAGCTAAAATAATCTGAACAAATCAATATATACATTCAGGATTTAACTGAAAGAATACCTTGGAGTCAGCAGCTAGGAGGACCGTACCATCGTCCCTGATCAAAGGCTGCTGGATATTCACAAGCATTCCCGGATCAAGAAGACCTGCTGATCTGTTCAAAAGCATAAGGCATCTGACAGTCAAGACTATTTTACATGAAACAGAAGAACGCATAACAAGCTATGTCAGAATAGAAGCTATTACCAACTTTTATTTTATTTATTTTTTATTTTATTTGTTTTTTATTTATAAAATTAACAATTTAATGAAGCTCAGAGTTTATTCATCAGGACTTAAGTCTTTCTGCAACAGTTTCCAGAAAGACTGGAATAAGTTATCCTTTCCTGTGACAACTTATCAAATATATATCCTCTCATTTGCTTTCTATGTTGGTTTATCCTGTCTTCTCTCACTCTCAGAAGTCACTTAATAGCTCTAGTTATGGACTAGACTTTGGAGGTAGGTGTAGCTGTGCATTCCGAGTCAGACAGTGGACAGCACCGGAGAAAAAAGTTATGCAAATATATTTTACATTCCAAAATACACCCATAAAGCGTCATGTAATCAAGGCTGCATAAAATCCCTCTGCCTTTACTTCTGCTACTTTTTGACCACATATCCTTTCCCTTTGCTGTATCGAATTTAGGGAGACAGCAGGAAGTCTTTGCAGGCAACAAGGGTAAGTTTATTTTTTACTTATACAATGCTCCTAATTTCCATAACCCAATAAAAACGCACCCACAACAGGTTCAGACCACAGGGAATTTATAGTTTGAGGGCTCTGAGACTAACAGCTGACACGGTGAAGTACCACAGGCAGCAAATTATGTGTTTTGCAAATCCAAATCCTACATAAAGAAGAGTCACACACTTATGGACTCCAGCATTTTGTATATGGGACTGTAAGGGATCTGTAGCTCAAGGAATTCTCAAGGAACCAAATGTACCACAGCAGTGCTTTTGAATAGCCTAACTTGCAAAGAGGAACAATGAAAAACAGTTGTCCAAGAAATCTGCAGCCCAGTCTTCCTAACTGAAGGGTCATTCGTTCAACAAAGAATATATATAAAAATTTCAAAGAACTGAGATGCAGTGTCTTTAGGCAGTCATTATCCATTTGTAACCTAACTGGACCTGCAGTTTTAAAAGTGTAACATTTAACCTAGAGATCTTTTTTTTCATTCTATTTAGAAAGAGAAAATCTTGCCTCCATTAATTATGAGAGACATTTTCACACCCACTACCTACAAAGACAAGTGAGAGCATGGGAACCATTTCAGAATATCTTCTGTTTAGCAAAAGGTTGTTGCTGTTGTTTTGCCCCTGTTAGAAGGGGTGTCTTGGGCTCTGAAAGAGCAGGCGCCTGCTGTCTGTAGGAGGAGGAACACTGAGCCTGCCATTTGCAAATTTGATCTCACTCAGAGTGAATGTACACACCTTGTGCTTGAATATCACACCTTTGCCCTGCCTGTGCTTTGGCTGGCTGGAGAAGAGCCAGCTCTGAGCTGTACTCACACATAAAACCTCTCACGAGAAGTGGGACAATCCAGGTGGGTCTCAGTAACAGAAACAGATGATTTGGGAATTGTCATTTGTCTCACTGGCCAGACTGGCCTCAAACCACAACAGAGTACAAGGTGCCTGCAAATACGCTCAAACAGCCTTAAAGAAGGCCCACTGAACTGAGGTACTCACCGAGTCCCATCTTTCTCTGCCACAAACGTTGGTGTTGCTATCAGCGGGCTTCGCAGGTCTTTTCTGATATAGATTTTTTCAGTGGAAGCTGCACAGTTGGTTGGTTTTTCACGTTGTACATCAAAAGGCTTTCTTTCACTTTGAACCGCTACACAAGGACAGAAACATGCAGATTTGAAAGAAATAATTCAACTGAAAAATACGAAAAGTGAATTCTCACAGCAGTAGGATTTCAGTTTGCACAGTTATCACGGTGTATCAGCTCAGCACTGAACTGGAAATTTAACATGAAGACCGAAGAAACACAGGCTCCAATTTTACTATAGCTGTGATTATTTTAACCAAGAAAGTTGTAGGTTTATCTTTTAAGTTTTGCTAAGCTGGAATCCAAGCTCACTCTTTCATCAACATTTGAATAAGATGAAACATCCCACAAAGTGTGTTCTCAAAGTGGGGATTTTTTTGTTTGTTTGGTGGTTTTTTTTTGTTTTGTTTGTGGCTTGCTTGGGTTTTTTTACAGGTAAAACTGCACCCAAGTGTTGGATGCAGTCATACCTTCAAACTAACGCACACCCAGAAAAGCTCAAGACCGGCCAGTTATGCGAGAGGTGCGTGTAAATCCCCGGGAGAGGAGTCTCCACGTGGTGTGCACTTCACTCACATCCATTCGCTCCCCCGCTTAGGGAACAGTGTTACAAAACTAACCTTTGCAGAATCTACTTGATATTTTGACTTGATAACTGGAAGAAAATAAGTTCGGTCTCCAATATGCCAAATAAACGTGGCAAATATTTTAATAAAAATACTAAGAAACAGTAGCTTTGTAATTTTAAAGCAAGTGCAAAGTGCATTTTCATAATAAAAGTTTAAACTAAAATTTACACTAAACTTCACAAGCTCCTCTATAGCCTAACATTTGACCGCATTGATTTTTCACCTGAACATGAGGACAATAAAATTAATAAGACTGAGAATAGTATAAAGGTTTGTTTAAAGGGTGGCACTAATATTAATTCTCACAATACTTGGCAAATGTAAGGCATAATAGAAATGAGACGGTATTTCTGTGCCATTCATTGTACCAGTTGATCAGTCACTGCTGGAGAAGATTAACATTATTAACAAGCAAACAATAAAATTCAGCCCTCCACTATGGCCCTTTCAAATGTAACAGTAAAATACATCAATACGTCTCTGTCTAACCAGCAAGAGTTATTTAGTTCCTAATTTTATTTTGGCCAACAGCGGTACTGTCAGCAAAAATTTTGGGGTTAAAAGTAGGTAGATCCTGGCTTGCTGAATAAATAAACACTAATCAGAGCCTGACCCCAGGCCCACTACAGTCAGCGAGCACGTATCCCAATCACAGTGCAACAAGAAAGGTTTGGCTCCTGGAAATGCAGCTGTTTCTCATGTCTCCCCACTCTCAGCACCATGCCTGCAAAGCACAGCGAGCGTCACCACAGGTCTGGAGTCCCAGAGTGCAAATACAACAGACAGCTTAAATCTGCCCTCCCTTGGACTTGGTGGTGGGAACTTATCCTGCCTAGATCAGAGTGGAAAAAGAAAGGTATTTCTTGCTTCATCCTGAATCCTCCACAAATTCATCACAAAACACCCTGATCATAGGCTTCACAGAGTACTGGACTGAAGCAGCAGAGGTGCTATACACTGGAAACAAAACACACCGAAGGAGGTGCTTGGATGCTAGCAATGGAACTGTAGGAAGCTCGCTGTACAAACACAAATGAATGCTATATAAAATATGGCAGTTTATAGAAGGCCTCATTATACAACGCTCACAAATGACCAATATAAAAATTTAAGGAGAAAAAAAGGAAATAAAAATGGGGACATCAACTACTTTCTATCACTGATTAAAAAAGCAGGAAAAATAAGCCAGAAGGAAAGCGGATTCTGAACATGGAACACTGAACTTACGTTCATCCACGTTCAAGTGTTTTGCATTATAAACATACCCTGTGTTTGTAGCACACGTTCTAAGTGGGCTCCTCAAGGACCACAGCAGTACCAGCTACGGTTCCAAACACATCACTAATACACCTGAGACCTGACGTGGTGATGGAAGGAAGGCAAGGCAGATGCTCTGGCTGCCCAAAGCTCTGTTTCCCTCAAGCAGCATACAGCGAAAGAGAGAGAACACACTACAGTGGTAGTCCATGTATTTATTGTTCGGTAGGCACAGCATCACACTGGATACTTAACACTCACATTCCATCTTCATGCCCATCTCTAGACATTTCTTAAGCCTACAAAACTGGCAGCGATTCCGGTGGTGTTTATTGATGATACAGTCCTGGTTGCTACGACAACTGTAGGTCAAATTCTTTCTCACACTCCTTTTAAAGAAACCTTTGCATCCCTCACAACTGACGGCACCATAGTGACGACCTAGGAAACATATATATTGTTATCAGATGGAAAGTACTTTATTTTAGCATAGAAATATTTGTCTTAAGTGGGTAAAATATTGTACAAGTCCCCCTTTTAATTGATTTTATATTTTTACCATCATTTTGGCACATGAAAGCATTGTTAAAGCCTTATAGGATGTTTCTTGTTTACCTAATGTCAGGGCTTTTTGGTGGGAGGGTGGAGAGAAGAGAGGAAGGTTAAGCCTATTTCTGAATGAGAGGCCTGTGAAGCCGTAGTTCCCATTCTAGACAAGCACAGATGCAATTCTTTTTGCTGTTACACATCATACAATACATTAAAAGAACATACAAGCTAAGAATTTCAGCAAATTTAGAACATAAGTAATTTTACAATCAAATTTGAAATGACATCTTACTTTCAAATTCTTACACGTATCAATTCTGCTATTGTTTTAATTACATAAACATTTAAAAAACAAGCAGCAAGCAAGACAGAAACAGTCTTCTATGTAGCATGAAAACACAATCCACTTCCTTGGCTAATGTATGAATTTTACCTTCTAGACTCCTTGCTACTGCATGGATCTGTAACACTGATTCACTTGATCTCCACTTGCCTTTTTCTGTGATAGCAAAAGATCAAAATCTACCAGGGAGTGTTAACTTTGCTAGAGAGCACTACCAAGTGTTTTCCTGGAGCAGGCAGGCTTTTCTAGGCACCATGATTTTGCATGGCTGCCCACAGCTGGCAGGAACCAGACTGACTGCTTCAAATTGCCTCCTTCAGTTCAGGAGCTACTAAATCCTTGTTTTGTCTTTCATGCCAAATTATCACACAGTCCAGTCTAAGTACAAATTAACGCTCTTCCAGGCAGAGTTTAGCTATTCGGTGTGTACAGATACAAAGTATAACGTTACCTTTTTCCATTTTAGACTCAATTGCTTGGCCCATCAGCATTGCCAAGATAAGTTAAAATACATGAAACTCCTCCCTTCAACCCATTCATCCTTTCAATGAAGCTTCTTGAATATTGCTTTCTATGCTTCCTTACCTGATGCTTTATCGCCACAGACTACACAATATTCTACTACCTGGGGCCGCTGAACATCTGCTTTTCCCAGCAAACGTTCCACCGAAGCAGAGTCTGTCACGATCTAAAACAAAATTCCAGAACAAAAAGAGGTAATTAGCCGATATTTTCTTCTGATGTGAAAGTGAGGAGCTTTGCCTACACGACAAGACTGGTGTGTCCACTGGGAAGAAGTGGCTGAATTTAAGTCTAAGTATGATGTGGAACGAAATTAAGTAGTATAAAATGCAAGTTAATGAGAGCTTTTACTGTCAGTAGGGAGATTGTTGAAACAGTCACACCAAAAGAAATTCCAAATAAAATTGGCTTTGCTCAGTATAAGTTCCCACACTGGTGCAGCCAGCAATGTTCTTCCCTTCTTGCAGTTGCTCTCAAACAGCTGCTATATTTTAGCCAGAGACGGTTGTATTTCAGATGCTGTTCCTACCCATCCCTTCTCTAGCTACTAGGGATACACGGTTCAGAGGGGACAGCCCGAAGCTGAGGGGTTTCATTACAGAAACAGTTTAGCTGCTGAAGGCCTTGGGATTCCAGAACTTCCGCTCAGAACATACCACTTAACGCAGAAAACTTATAAAAATCCCGCCCCTCCGTAGCATCAGAAACCCATTTAGCATAGAAAAATAAATTTAAGAAGACTATTAACACAATTTTTCAAATATTTATTTCAGAATGATACTTGTGTCTGTATTCTCTACTGTAACAGCAGCATTAGGAACCAGGCATCTTATACATCTTTTGTTTTTTTAAGACTGCTAGGAAGAAACCACAAATTTCACTAGAGACAAATTATTGTTTATATAATTTGGTTTGCAAAGCTCCCGTTGGTCTAGATTATGTTCAAGACCCACAAGCAACTACAACAGAGGATGGCTTTTGCTTGAAAAAGCCTTTACTGGAACGTCTTGATGCTGCACTGCAAATGTGATTTTGCTCAGATGAGTTGTATCTCTCTATATCTGTGAATCTTGAATGGACCATCTGAAGTCCTGGTGATCCTCACAAGCACCACCTTAAGTATTTGCTTACAACCTTAGAATTTTAAGGAAAAAAACCAACAAAGGGTGAGGAGTCCAACGGAATGCATGAGGAGCACAAAGAGAGGAGGATTTAGGATTGAGTAATGAAGCCCACAATTAGCATGGTCTAATCCATGTCATTAGATCTTTAGGAAACCACTGCAATTTATGTTAAAGTGATTATATACTTTAGTAATCTAAAAAATGAAAGCCAATAATCAAAAATCTATGGTCTACCTCAATTAGTCTACTTACCTGAATTCTGCCTGGCACAATGTTGTCGGTGGTGGCAAAGATCAGCTGTTTGGCATTAGATGTCTCAGGTGTTGCCAATATCACTTTTCCTGCACCAGTTCCATCTGGACTGGCTAAGATGAACTGTTGCTTTGGAGACACAGCTGAGTCAACTGCTGTCACTATTTGGATTTTCTGACCTGTTTGCTGATCTGTCACGATCTGTAAAACACATTGAAGAATTTTACGAGCCACAGTATACTCGATGTTTTAAAACCTTTCGTTCTGTCTCAGAATTATAGGATACTCTCTGCTAATTGTCCTTGTTATTTTTATTTTGCTATTTGTACATCTGCAGCTACCTACATAAGTGCAAAACAATAAAATCGAAACAAGTATACGTGTATTTAACACATGTGTAGCTACATACCTACCACACAGATGGAAAACACTAGGCAGAGTTGTGAAGAGTGTGAGTTTGATATTGTTAATAACAAAAAGATGGGAGATCTTGTAATCACATTTAATTGCTCAAGAGGAATTGGATATAGCGCATCCCAGACAGAACAAGAACAAAATGAATGCAATGTTAAGGACTGTAGCTGATGAATGACAGGTATATGTGCAGGGTATGCTCTGCCATGAAATATTGATACACATTGATAAGGTTACCAGACAAAATAGAGTCTATTACTACACAACCGTATTAAAAATAGAAATTTCCCTTCATAACAGAATCAATACGTGAAACAATAAGGCTGCCTGATTCCATCTTTAGTTGATAACTTTAAGGAGTAACATCTTAGATAAAACAGGTAGCTATAAGTTGTTGATAACTGAAGAACGTCTCCTTGGTGATGTCTGTAAAGACACTTTTTAGTCATAAACACTTTTTAAATTCTTCATGGATCTGATATAAGCACTGATAAATAACTAATACAAAAAAAATAGGCTGGATAAGAAGTGAATGGTTTTTAGCTTCATTAGAAAAATAATAATGTATGTCATTATACATGCTGCAATAACATTACAGAAAAAATCGTATCATGTACAGAAAGCATAATGACTACGTCAGAACCATTTAAAAAGTGTCTGCAGGGCTATTCACATCAGTGCACCGTATCTTCTCAGCCAGGAGAAGACTAAAATACTGTCTGTTTTCAGTACCCACACACCCTGATCAAGACATACCCAAAAAAGAGCCCATCCTATGGCGGCCAGGGCTGTTCCAGATCCCCTGGCGCAGGAGATCCTCTGCAGCACCACCTGCAGCAGAAGCGCCCAGGAGTATTGCCTGGGCACAAAACAAGGCGCGGAGGGCAAACACTCACCATCGTAGTACTGAAACGCTCCAGCAACATTCATACTTTATAGCTACATCATCGGTCACTGCATACGGCCTGACACATGAATGGTATCTTTATATTATCAGTCAGTAACAACGACCACTGCACAGCATTCCTGAAGGCTAACTTCACCCCACACAGGCTGCTCCAAAATATGGCAGAGAGAGGGAGGAATGCCCCTGGAGATGATTGTAGGTGTTCTGCTGCTGACATCTGTCCATGTGCTATGGCTGGAGCTCAGGAGATTTGTATGCTGGGGCTAAGTTTAATCTCTGCAAATATTCCTCAATGATTACATCATCAATACAATTACTACATACAGCCAACTAGTCATCCCCACATACGTGCTGAGGGGGAAAGAGAACAGTAGATGGCACTAGAAGTGATCTGTTCTCACAAAACATAAAGAAGCCTTGCTTAAACTTCAATATGCTTTTGTATAAACCTAAGTGGGAGAAGGAGGGAAAAAACAGATGTAATAGTGATTTACTTAATGGATTTTTACCTGAATGCGTTGTGGTGAAGCTACAGAGGAGTCTGTGGAAATTATCTGGATACGTTGGGAAGGGCTGGTCATCACTGGAGATTCAGGTATTGAAGTCTGAACAGTCTGCACCTGTAAATAACGTACAGAATTTTTTTTACTGTTACAGTACTGAACACTTTTAAAAATACGGATTCATTAAAGATCAGATGGCCCTACTGCATAGAATCTAAATTGATTGGAAAGCTTACAGTCATTAAACTAACTTGGATTTGTTGTCAAGGAATTACCAGAATAGTGGATTTTTTGGGGAATAGAATGAATCTGAGAGATGTCCAAAACCACAAACCACCCTCACCCCTCCCAAAATAAATCAATGTTTAGTTACTACGTGATCCTTCAGCTTAATGAAATGCAGAAATACTTTCTCCAACTTTCAATTATACATTTGCCTCGTGTTTTGCTTCTGTAAATACGGAATGCACTGTGTAGATGGTATCGTAGAACGTTACATATGTCACCTTTTAATAATTCCAAAGTATTTTATTATCTAATTTCTTTAATTTTCTGATAGCCCAAATTCAGAAAAGTTTTCTCTACACCCCTAAATAAAAATGTCCTCAACCCCAGGAACACATACGGCACAAGATGTATGGAATCAGCTAGAAGAGCGCACAGAACTCCTATCTGACCAAATCAGCCTTTAGCTTTTTTGTCTCTGACCTTATTTCACCTATGAAGCCTTTTGAAATTTTGGTCTCTAGGGAGCTCACTTGGAGAAAACAGCAGTTTCATTTTTCAAGAAGTAAGAATTTTAACTCTAGTATTTTTAAGGCAAAAAGGTAAAATCAAGATGGCTGATTATCTGGATATGAGTGTTTGAGGCAGCAGAATAAATTAGAATTCCAGTTATCCAGTGTGCTCAAATCCTCTCCCCCTTTTTATTGTCCCCCAATTTCTGTTTTTCTGCTGCTTCTTTTCTTTCTTCTGAGTGGTGCAGATTTTTCCTGGAATCTGTGTTCCATTAGATCATCAATATACTAAGCACGAATTCAGGTGTCTGTGGTTAATTTTACTTTTTTATTCTAGTGAGGATTTCACTAGCATGACCAAGGTTAAGTCTGGCACTACAACTGAACACTATTGTTCCTTGTTCTGTTCCTTATCTTCCTAGAGTACCAAATTATAATGCAAATCCAGCTCTGATACCTAGAAAAAGCTTAAAAAACATCCCTTGCATGGGTATTTTCAGAGCAGAACTGTCAACTGTTCAATTAAACATATAAGGCAACATTGGCTTGACAGCCTTTACCTTCTGTTTACAGAAGGGATATGGTGCTACCAACGTACATTTCCACACACAACTCTACAGTTGTGCACATCTGGACTTTGGGCTTGTTAATCCTTCCTTGGATTTATCGATGCAACTGTTACTACTAATTGTTCCTTCTTAATACTGGTTAATGCAGTGTAGGTGAAGCACTTAAAAGTTAAAGTTAAATCATTCTGCTACTTTGATAGAGTAACTTTGAAGAAAATTACACACGCTTATTTGTGCTGCACTTACTACAAAAGCTCTGCTTTCTGGGCACATTTTACAAGTTCCTAGTCCACGACATGGCTCGATGTCAAGTCTATCAGTGCGCTCTCTATAAAGCTGGGCAAGTTGAAGACCAGCTGCCGTTCTATGCTGAGGTCATTTTCATTTTAAATGTTCAAGAACACACACTTACTAAACTGAAAACAGACATCATTTTAGTCTTCTCTTGGTTGAGAGGATACGATGCACTAATGGAGAATAGTTTGTCTGCTTCCCAGAAATGCTTCAGTGTGCACATATCATTTATTGTTATACTCTTATTAACATGGATACACAAATCAGGAGAGCGTAGGGTCCCAAAATCCAAAATGTTATCTTCTCTTCAGGCTTGCCTAGTTAATACTCAGTGGCAGAACAGTGGAGTAAGAATTTCTGACTGGTACTAAAACTCTCCAGTTTATTTTCCAGACTGAATACACATGCCACTGGCTGACAGCAAAACAAAAACTGTGTTAAATAAATCAAACACAAAAAGGGAACAGATTTTTTGAAATATACAATTTACAAAAGGAAAAAAAAATAAAAATCTGTTCTTCTGTTTGACAGATAAATTTCTAAATTGCGAGCGCTGTCACACACGTACAAAGTATCAGAACAGATACACAATGCTCCATTATGATCCTAAGCAGTCAATTGCACCAAATTTGACTTCCTCAGTAAAAATATTTTTAAAAAGAAAAGAGATAATAGTCCAAGAACACGAAAAAAGTTCTAGTAGAGATTTACGAGGTTAACTTCAGATAACTTATATAAACGGTATAGGAAAAAATAAGCTATTGTTAATTAGACTCCCAAAAAAATTGAACCAAAGTATTCGGCAAACAAATGGCTTATAGGAAGCCAGGAAGACAGCGTTGTTTAGCACTATATTAGGTTTACTTAGAGGATTAAACAGAACACTGCTTATTCTAAACTGTTGTTCAGTAGAAACATGACACCATAAAACCTGCATCACGTTCAACAAGGGCTTTGGAAGCAAAAAACAACTCCCCTGAAGCCAATGAGGGTACATTTCTCTAATTCTAAACTAAATTTCAAAAAATTAAACACGCTTTGTCTTCTTCAAGACTGGAAAGAGTCTCAAATGAGACTTCACCTTCAAAAGATGAGGAAAAGAAACAGCGTAGGCCATATATCCTAGAAAACATCAGCAGATTACATTTTACAGAGGCTTAATGAACAATAATTTAAAAGTAACCACTAACACTGTAGCTGAAACAGTCAGAAAACCATATGTACAATGTAAAATATAGTTTAACCCCCCCTAATTTCCCTACACAATACCACATCAAATACATTTATTTTAAGAGACAGTGGAAAAATAATCTGCTTTTATAGACTTGGTACTGTTTTCTTCCTGGTGCTCCCCAGCTGTACACTGTACAGACTCCAGTACTCACAGCGTCAAATTCTTCCTGCAGCCTTATTTACATTTATCCTCAGCAAACCTCTGAGGGCAAAACGATCAGGGAGAAATGTCGATGTCACTTTTGGTCAGATCACAGGGTATGTTCATCCACTCTCCATTACTGAGAATTCCAATCACAGAAAGCAGCCAGTATTGTTTTAAAATGCCCTCTCTGTGACCCTCTTCCTCTGAAGGTCAAGTGCACTATCATTCCCTGTAACCAAGGAAGCAGAATTGACGTGTTCCTGCTGTTTTGCCAGCTGCTGAAGGAGTTTCTCTAATACTAAGATTAATTTCATCTAGGGCAGACAGTTCCAGGTTACCAGGACTCCCTCTCTCCCTGTTCTTAAGTGCCTCCATCTGATCACTCTCAGTGAACTGTTAAACAGCCAAATGAAAGCTTAGAAAAAAAGTTTGCCTGTATCTTGAATTATTTTCAAATCAGCAAATTCTAATTTGAAGGGAAATCCACCGCGGTCCCTGTGGAGCATCTTCAGCTTAAAGTTCATTAAGATAACGTATTTAAAGGAACACTGGCTTTTCTAAACTAGTCCAGGGCCCTCAAATATGAAGCAGCACCATCAGTCTTACTACACTGAAGAATTCACACAGTAAGCTCATGACACACAGATGTTTAATTAGTTTAAAACCTGTAAGAAAACATTCATTTGAGGCTGCAGTGAAGGCTGGCAAATGGATGAAAACAGAAAATAATTTAAATTCTTGGAAAGTGACACTTGTTAAAGTTACGGTACATGAAGTTTTGGAAAAAATGACAGTGTACTTGGCAAATTTTACAACAGTCAACTTGCATGCACTGGACTTTCACTACAAAGCCTGATGCAACAAACACGTCACTCAGCTGTCGTTAAGTAGCACTGGCACCTTCTTTTAACTTCAAGGACTCCTAATTTTAGTACAGAAATGTGCTCACTATTGAAATTAGGCTCTTTACTTGGTAGCAAACACAATTATCTATTCTAAAACTCTCTAAAAATAGTACCTATGAACAATTACTACAGGAGTGTATTTACAGCATGGGCACAACCTAAATGTAAGGTCAACTAACTGTGTTGCTTGTGTGTGGGAAGCATTATACCTAAACCATGAGAAAAGCCAAGGAAATTTTAGTTGGATTTTCCTTGTGCTTATTACCTGACATCATGCTTAACCTTGTCACTCAGGCTTTTATTTGCTCAGGCTCCAATTCATTCAGGAAAGATGTTTACAATACCCGATTAGCAGCTGCCTTTCTTGGGACAAGAACCAAACTGGACTACAATGACAATTTATCCGTACGTAAGTCTGTTCAGAAGTAGACGTCCCAACTCTAAAGACTAGAATAGTTGTATTGAGAAGGGAAGGCAAAATCTCTGTAATACTAAAGCAGAAGTGATATAAAAACACACAGTAAAAAAAAACCCAAAAACAAAAAAGCAAACAAAACAAAACAAGCAAAAAAAAAAAAAACCACAACCCCAAACTCAAAATCACTTGGTTTTTGAATCAAAAGACAAGCTAGCAAAGTAAACAAAATTTAAAATACAAAACTTATCAACTATAGCATACTAATATAGTTAGTACTACATTAGTAACTACTAAGGTAGCTAATCGTTTTGTCACAACTGCCTAAATCATTCACACAAATGTGAAAGACTCAAGGAAGAAATACAGAATGTACCAAATGCATCTTTAACTAAGAGTACTGCTAGGATTTTTAGGGCCAGGTGTTGGGCTCTTTTTGATGTAACTTTTTCAGGACTATATGCTACAGAAATACTATGGCTACAGAGGCTTTCACTCTTCTAACATTAGAGTTTCTAATATTTCAACAGCAACATTCTTCTAGAACAATTCTTCTAGAACCTCACTTAAGCTGGGTTTCTTCCGCTTCATTTATTCATCATTTTGTCATTTTATACACATAAAAATGTGTATTTATACTTATTTTTCCTGATTTTTTCAGTGAAGTAGTTCACTGTAATGCTACATTTTAGTTGCAATCATATTATATTAAACTTCCGATATACACATACATATAAAATATATACATTTACATGTAAAATTGGTGGTTTGAAACTAAGCTTCTCTATATGTTTCATTATTTCTTTTTCCTTTGAAATAAGTAAAGCTTCTTCATATCCAGTAGTTTTTCAGTCCCATGGCAAAACATACTTTCAGAAATTTTTTCACAAGCTCTTACCAGGGCACTGAGGGAACAGAAAGCAACCGCAATACTCCAGCAGTGGTGTAAATGAGATCCCAGTAAGTACAGGGCTCGATGGAGCCATCTCCTGTGACTCTCTTCCTCTCTCGCCTCTGCCAGAGAAGGATGCACTGGGAAGAGTTTGTGGCTGTCATGGAGCTGGAAGGGAACAGTTTTAGCAACTACTGGAAGTTCTTCCTGGTCACATCAGAGCTGATGCTGAAAGAGGAAATAGCCCTTACTCCTCCCCACTGTGACAGCCGTTTAAGACACTGTGCAGAAAATACATCTCCACTTCGAATCCAAACACTTTTTCTTAAACCATATGCAAAGCAACTCTAAGTTGGCACTGGGACTAAAACTGGGCCACTGATATATTGCACAGTGACAGTAAGCAGCATTACTTATTTTTATATTAAAGCTGAAGTATTTTTTATGCTTTTCAAAAGCTACGCGGGCTGATGAGGAACTGCTGAAACTCCCTCTGAATCCCCTGGCTGCTCTCTGTTCTCCAGTCTCAGGAGCTGTAAGTAAAGGCAACTGTAGACACTAAAAACAGAACTGTCACCTATACAGTTAGAAAAATGCAACAAACACCACTGCTATAAAGCAGAAGCAAGCAACAGCAGTGAAACCATTTCTAACTATTACAAGGACAATTTTACAAAGTCCTAAAAATTGAGCAAACACAAAACCACACGCAATACTGGAGTACACTCAGTAACTTCTGTTATATGCTCACAGTTTCATGGTGAGCAAACCTCAGGAACTATTGCTCAAGAAAGAAAAACAACTTATGGCCTACTTGCATGACAGTCTGAGCTGGTGCTTGGCATCATAGTTCTCAATAAACTCATGCAATACATATCACAGAAAAAAATGATGCAGATATAGCTAAACCTGCCAATATTTGCATTAAGTTACCCTGTTTGCATCTTGTCTCTCATCACCACGGAGATTCTGGGAGAGTTGGGGCGTTCACCCTGGAGAAGGCTCCAGGGAGACCTTCGAGCCCCTTCCAGTCCCTGAAGGGGCTCCAGGAAAGCTGGGGAGGGACTGGATCAGGGAGGGGAGCCACAGGAGGAGGGGGAAGGGTTTGAGGAGAGAATGAAATGGGATCTGGGGAAGAACTTCTTTGTTGTGAGGGTGGTGAGACCCTGGCCCCAGTTGTCCAGAGAAGCTGTGGCTGGGCCAGCTTGGATGGGACTTCCAACTCAAACCATTCTATGATCATTCATAACTTAAAATTCAGTGCATGTCCAATGACTCTTTCTCTCCTTCCATTCATTTTCATTGATGAAAGAAATTATATTCTGAAAAAGCCTTTTTTAAGACCAGTGCCAAGTTTCATGCTACATCTTCTGTGGGAAGCAGTGAGTACAGACATAGAATTTAGCATACTTCAAGAAAACCCGTAATGTATTTACCTGTATTGAAAACTGTATCTGACTGAACACACAAATAGCAGGCAGCCAGCCATTCACAAATAAATGGGTTCAACATTAACATGGTCATAACATTCATTAATTCTTAACAAGACAACATTGCTTATAACTGTTTTTCCAATAACAGTTTTCATGGTGTTACACAGTGGAGAGGAATATAATTTAAAGGAGGAGCTGAATACTATAAAAAAGATGATGCCCTCTATTTACCCACCGGCCAGGAAGAAATCACAGAGCTTCATACACTCTTGAGATGGAGCGATCTCTCCAGTGGCAAGATACAACCATCAGACTATGTTACCACGGTGCATTTCCTGCACGAGGAATTACAAATGTCACTTACTTTATGTGCCTCAGATGCGATTACAGCACTCTAGTTCTACCAAAATAGTATAAGGTTTGCCAGTATTTCCATTACAGGTTTTTATTTCCAAGTTTGTTCGGAAGCGTTTCAAAAAGTGCAATTTGCCAAACTGATAGCAGGTATAGCGAACTGGAATGAAAACTTGCTTGTTGATTTTCAGTGTGAAATTTTACAGTTTTTTGAAACTACTCCTTAGATGTTATTCCCAGGATTCCCAGTAGGCCATTTTCCACACTATTTAAAAATAATCAAAATTTTCTAGGAAAAAAATTGCTGTAAGTAGGGAATCTCGAATCCATTTCTAGAATCACAATGACATACATATTTCCTTTGTACATACAGAGCTGCTGCTTAAACTATTTTTTAATATCCAGATGTAATCTTAGTTCAATAAGATATAATCTTGTTGATGTAATAAGATGTAAGTCAAAAAATACTCCCAAATTACTGTCTGAATGGCCTTGTCTACAGAGGTCTCTTAGCCCACTTGCCCTTTGTTATTTATGAAATTGCTTAATTATGTAATCATATGATAAAACACAGGAAAGTTGAAGGACAATAAACCACATAACTTTAACCTGGCAAAAAATATAGTTTATTTTTTCACTGCAGCTTGAATACCAAAAGAGATAAATAGGTTATTTTCTATGGCCATGATCACATGCAGTTTCAGTGTTTATGGTTGATTTAGATATTTTAGCTGTTGAGCATCCAAGCTTCAGTGAACATACATCAAGACATCATTTGATTCTGCTTTAAGTAGATTTTATGCTCAATTTCATACATATGTAGGCAGAAGATATAAAGCCTCATTTAAATTAATCACCCTACTGTAAATTCAATATACTGCAAAAGTAAAACAGGTAACTTCACTGTTCTGGATTTCGATGACAATTCAAGAGACAAGCAGAAACCTTTCATGTCCAAAACGGTCAACCTAATGATCAAATGACCAGAAATTTTGTTGTATTAATTTTTAAAACAATCTGTAACACAGCCAAGTTTCTCTGTAGTTCATGCTGAACTTCCTACTTGCATTCCTAATACGGGGGCCACCAGAATGAAGAAAACCACATATTGGTTGCACTGGTTTCTTGTTTGTCCTCAAGTGTAAAGCAACACTGTTCTATTACGACTTTTTTTTCCATTTATGCTTAACCGTAAACAGCAACGACTCCCTAGCACGTTTTTCATTTCACAAGCTCATATACCAACTGTTGTGATATCATCTGTCACTCACCTCAGCCACCTGCTGAGTCTCCACTACCTGCTGAGCCAGCACCTCCACGCTGGTTGCCATGGTGAAACAAGATCATTAGAGAACCTGTTTGAAAAGATGCCAGCAACTTCCATCAGGCACAAAAGTTAGGTGTTGTTTTTTTTTTTTCTCATTATTAAAGAAAGCTCTGATAATTGGTAATTTACAATAACGTTTGATGTATCTGACAAGTAAATATGCCAGGGATGTGTGTGCACATACATCCGCAGGTGGGTACAGTGCATGCATAACTGTGCGTTCAAAAAGCTGAGGCACATCATTATTCTTTCACTTTAAAAAGCCTCTCCTATACTATTTTTACTATTTAAGCAAAGAGACACTGATGTAATAAATTAGAAAGGACTGAACTGTCAATTGCTGATGCAGTTTGTGGAGTTCACAGATCTCTAAGGTGCTTTCCCCAGTGCAAAGGGAGGAGAAACCTTAAACTGCTGCTACACCCCGTGCTGCACAAGGGAACAACGATGTAAGAACACTCTTTTGAGCTAACTTTTCTTGAGTCATTTCGTCACTCTGCCATGTTCTTCCATATTCTTGGAGTGAAATGAACTGTCGCATCCAAAATGCGGTTCCTATTATCTAAACTATTTCTTTTATATTGTAAAGTGATAGTACTATCACTGAAAATACTGCAGAACTGCTTTATCCTGTTGGGTCTGTGGCTTCAACTTTAGAGTCTTCAGAGGTTAAAAAAGGTAAAGTGAACAGAAAAAAGAAGAAACAAGGAAAAAAATCTACTCCAAATATGTTTTTAATGATCATTATAAGGGCTGTGTGTGTTTTCTTCAAGGATAAGTTTAATTAAAATTTCAAATTCATGCATTCAGTTTTTAATTGTGACTTGCTCATTACAGAGCCAGATTGCAGATTCCAACCCAGGTATAGGTAACAAGAGAGCATTCCTGAACACTGACCCATTTGATGTTTTATTGAAAACCTTCTGTTGGAACTCGCAAAGTGATCATTTCGCATGAAATTAAAAAATACTACAATAATAGCAAAACACATAAGAGAAAAAAAGCATGCATGTCTCTAGCACCAACCCTGCTGTTCAAATGCAACTTCCACAAGGTTAATACATTTTAATGTTTTTAACAACAGTTGAAAACTTTTTTAACTGTTAACAACAGTTAAAGAGATTAAGTCATATTGTGGCCAATTGAATGTAAAAGTTATTTTGGATAGGTCAGTGGAAATCTATTAGGAACAACGCATAATCAAAGCTGAGCCCTTCCCTATGGAAACCACAGTTATGCTAGTTTCTCATACAGCTTGCTATTTTTATTTGTGTTCAACTCGCACAGTAAGCTTACAAACAACTTTCACCAGACCCATTTAGTATCACAGCTTGTAGATGGTTTCTCAGTTGTTCAGTAACTCCTTTTCAGTGTTTTCAGTTAAGTTTTTACGTTTGACAAGGGAGGTGACCATACGATCGTAACGTGCTCTTTTCTCAGCACTTTAAGATGAGGGAACCCTTGAAGAGGTAATTTGTTCATCAGAATCCATTTATAATACCCAACGAAGCCTTTGTTGTGGGAAGGCTCTTGCAGATTTGCTGGTGGTGGTGTTCTCCACTAAGGTTTGTTGTGCTTTTGGCCTTCCTAATACAGTAAAAAGCTGACGCTACCTGATCAAATCCAGTTGGAACCAAGAGACCACACACTGCCACACCAAGGGAGATCGTTAATGATATTAATTCCCAGAACGTGGCACAAGGCAGAATCAGCATCCTAGCAAAACCCCTGAAATCGTATAGAAAAAAAATCCCCCTGACCAACTAAGAGCAAAGGTAGAACTTAAAATCTTCAAGGAGACACCCAGAGCACCAGGAAACCACTTCAGTGCAACCAGGTGGCACCGAAGCACTGCTGTCCCAACGCGACTGTAAACCCAGCCATCTCTCCCCAAGCTGCAGTGAAGTCTCAGGAGAAAATCACAGGCTCCGTTAGAGACACTCTGGGGGCACGACCCTGCAAGGGCGGCAGGGCAAAAGGCCCAATTCACGCTTACTAAAATACGTTCCTTTGTCCTAAGGAAACGGCTGCTCACACTGCGTGCTGGACTCGGCCACGCCGAACAGCAGGCCGCTCCTCAGCGGGGGCCCGGCGGAGGCAGGGAAGGCGGCGCTGGCCGGTTCGGCTCTGCGGGAAGCGCTGCCCCGCCGCC
>VZRU01007049.1:34220-68976 GCA_013398155.1 Pedionomus torquatus | reverse complement strand
CTGACCCTCCAATGGGGCAAACAACAAAATTCCCTGAGTTTGTTTGTTATAGCAGTTAGTATAAGCAAGGGCACATTACAAAACACTTGGGAATTGTCTGATCCCTTTTACAATTGTCTGAAGTCTCAGGTTTCCCAATTCAGATAATTCTTCTCATAAAAAGCCTTATTTGTGATATTGTTCTGTCTTCCCATGGAAATGCAAAGTCCTTGTCCAGTCTGGTTCTGTGCTTCAGAGGGTTTCAGCTGAGTAGTCCTCATTATATTTAGTGTTACTTTTTTTTTCTTTTTTCAGTAACATTAAATATTTTTAGAATTTGGAAATTACTACCTATCTTAGGAGCTCAAAACATTTTACTCAGAAAAAAAAATAACATGTGTGTCTACAGTTGCTATTACAACTTTTCATAAATTTTTAAACCCATTTGAGATACAGTGTAAGATAATGCCATAGATTGCTACACATGTATTTGTAATCATTGTTCTCTTATGTTCTTTGTAACCAGTGGAAAATCAGTAATTAATAGCCTATCTTACTATGGTGATTAACCATAAGTAACTGAGAATGTGGAATCTTACTCAAATTAGTAGAGTTGTTGATGAGGCTGGTTTCACTAATGGAATCTATATTAAGTACTAATTAAATAACTGTGTGAGATGGGCCTAATTGTGAAAATACAGTTAGGAAGCTCCTTTTCATTCCAGCATTGTTGAAGTGTGATAATTTTGCGTTTCCATAAGAAAGACATTATTAATCTTTAACCTATTTTGTGTGTTAATACATTTTCTTTTTCATGTAGCAGTAAATATAATTATCTCCTAAATAACAAAATAATTTTTTTTTTTTTTTTTAGTTAAGATGTTGTAGATATTTCTTTTCCCGCCCCAGATGATTTCATAGTAAGTTTTCTACTGTCATTTCTTGCCCTAACATTGTGCACTCAGTGATTATTTTGCCAGGGTTTTACTTTAGTGGCAAAACATAAATTTCTTACAATACGCAATCTGTATTTAATTGTTTTGATAATAAAATTCACAAGATCTTTATGAAACAATGTCCTGGAATAAAATGCTATTTGCATTTTAAATTTAAAATACCTGTTTAGAAGAATATTCCATGTGGATCTTACAATAAAAAAAAAAAAATATGTCCTTATTTACAGGAATATTTTTGTCATATATATCCAGATATAAAACAGTTGTTCTTAAGTGGAAATCGTTAATTATTGAAGGGTTTCTGCCATTACATAATACAGGACTGAAATAAGTGGGTATCACTCCACTTGAATTTAGAGGCTCTTTATGTTATGAAAAGGGTATCCTCAGGATGCTTTATGTATTACAGAGCATGGAATTAAATTATAAATTAAATAAAACCATTATATGTGCCTTAGTCACACAGTAAAACTGATCTGTCCAACAAACCAGTCAATATGGCTGAACACTGGTACAGTAAGTGTTTTTTAACTAAGTTATACATATATTTCAAACAGTAACTTAGTTACAGCATAATATTTTTCTGTGCTGTTATTTAAGATAATGCAAGTTCCATCTTGTTAAGATTTGTGAAATTAGGAATTAGAGATTATAGAGACTTGGCTATAAACATCCATTTAATGTAAAATTTGGACTTTTTTTACTGTCTAAGAATATTGCAAAAGACTAAAAATGTGTCTGTATATAAACATTTTATATTCACCTATATGTGTATACAAGCAGAAATTTGAAACAGTGGCCAGTGCTTCAGCGTACTTCTGCTACCTGCTTCCTGAAGGAACTTTTTAGAATCATAGAATCATCCAGGCCAGAAGGGACCTCCAAAGTTCATCTTGTCTAACCTCCCCGCAGTCGCAGGGACACCCCCAACTAGACCAGGCTGCCCAGGGCCTTGTTGAGCCTCACCTTGAATATCTCCAGGGAAGGGGCCTCAACCACCTCCCTGGGCAACCTGTTCAGTGCTCCACCACCCTTAAAGAATNCCTCTGGACCTGCTCCATCAGGTCCGTATCCTTCCTATATTGAGGGCTGCAGACCTGCACACAGTATTCCAGGTGGGGTCTCACCAGAGCAGAGCAAAGCAGCAGAATCCCCTCTCTGGATCTGCTGGCAACACATCTTTTGATGCAGCCCAGGGTGCGATTGGCCTTCTGGGCTGCAAGTGCGCACTGCGCACTTGTCTGTTTCTGACAGCATGCCTCTCAGAGAAGTCGCTTCTCAGGTGGGCAGCTTGGGAGTGTCACTTGTACCACAGGAAAGGGTGCAACAGAGCTGCTCCACCACACTGCAGCCTGCCTGAACCAGGCTCCTTCTGCTGCAGGATGCAGAGTGCTCCCTGCTACATCTGCACCTGTAGCCGTCATGGTGCAGCAACCCGAGACCTCCCTGAGTGAGAGGTGCTTTGCCAGCTCCTTGGAGCTGTAATGACAGCTGAGGTGCTGGAGTCACGGTGACAACATGCTGCCATGCTCATGGTGAAGATGCAATTCATAGGCTCATGGGAATGAACTGGTACACTTGCGCCAGTGCAGATTTTCACACTACAGTCAATAAAGTTAGTGAGTCTTATCTGGAGGTATAAACATACCATCACTGCCTTTTCCACCCTGGAAACATTTTTACTTACTTTCAAAGCAAATACAGTATTTTCATACTGTTATTTTTTATGGCTTCTAAGTTTATTATTAGGCTTAAAGGTCATACAGAGGTCAGTTAATTGATCTGGGCCACATAAATTTGGATGGTGAATATGATAGGAAAAAATTTAGAGAAGGACAACAGGGCATGGGAGAAATTTTTGTTTATTCATATTGACTTTGACATTGACTTTCCTCCAGTCCTCAGGTACCTTTCCTTTTCTTCAGGACCTTTCAAAAGTGATGGAGAATGACTTCTTAATGATATCTGCTAGCTCCCTCACCATTTTTGGGTGCATCCAGTCATGGACTTGTGGGTGTCAAATTTGCCTCAGTGCTCTCTAACCTGCTCATCTTTGACCAAGGGAAAGTCTTCCTTTCTCCAGCCTCTCTTCTTGACTTCCAGGATCTGGAATTCCTAAGGGCAGTACATTACTTCCTTAGCAGTAACTGCCTTCTCTGCATCATCCGTCACCAGGGCACCTACCTCATTCAGCAGAGGGCCCACTTTTTCCCTGGTCTTCCTTTTGCTACTGAGGTACTTAAAGAAGCCCTTTTTATTGTCCTTGACATCCCTTGCCAGATTTAACTCCAAGTGGGCCTTAGCCTTCCTAGCTGCATCTTTGCATACTGTGCCAACATTCCTATATTCCTTCCAAGTGGCCAGTCCCTTTTATTCACATTCTGTAAACTTCCTATCATAGCTATCTTGTCTCATGCCTACCCTGTGCTAAGGAGGTCTGTAGTGTTTCTATGGAACAGTGCTATAATTATTTAAATTATATTAAATAGGGTGATAGAGGCCAGAATCACTGTGTTTGTTAGTATTTTGTGCTACAAGTGCACACGATACTTATGTGTAATTCTGTATTCAGGAAACCCTTCAGAGTAATTATATTAAAACCTTTATACTTTTATACATATTGAGGTTAAAAATAAGAATAATTTATTTCTGTAGTTATTAAATTTATAATGCTTCAGGTATCCCTCAAACATCCTATACCGCTAGCACTGATATATAGCAATAAAAAGGGAAAAACAGAATAATACCTTTTTTTCTGCATCTGAAGGCAATAGTACCATTAAGAGAATCTGCCCCAACCGTTGTACACATTCTTCAGATACGCCACATGAGATACACTTTGTGTTGAACATGTTTCTGTAGAACAGTAAAATATTGATTTTGCCTCTAGCTTCCTTGGGATTGACTTTCCATCCCCAGAGTTAGTGTTAAAAATAATATTGGTTAAGGGCCACCTCATGGTCTTTTCTGTTAATTGTACATCTGAGTACGCCAACTTACGCTTTTAATGTCTAAGTTGCAGTATGGTTACCTCTGTCTAAAATATTAACCAGATAAGTCACTTCTAACCCTATACTAGCAGCACAGTGGTCTGTCTGCTTTGATGAAATACAAAATTAAAACCATTACTCAACACAGAGCTGTAATAACAGCATATGTCGTTTGACATAAAGTGCTGAAACTTTGTAAAGTGCAGAAGCAATATCCCTGTTTGGTCTTCGTTTAACAATTGTGTGCTTTCACAGGCTTTTCAAGAGAACATTTTAGACACTGGAAGTGCCTGGAAATCAAATCTTTATTAAATATTTATGGGGGAGGACACCTAATGACTTCTAGGGGACCCTGCAAAGAGATTCAGTATCCATAGAGTGCACTTATCATTGTTTGTTGTTATTATTGTTGTTGTTATTAATTATTTAAGTGCTGGCAATTTCCTCAAAGCTGTACAAGCCAAAAAATATATTATTCCAGCCTTTAAAAACTTTGTCTCAATCAAACCAATGCATAAAGTACACTAACTCACTGTAGAAGAGACACATCTGAAAAGCAAACCTGGTTACTGAGGAGAGCACCTTTTTGCATTGTCACTTGCCTCCTCTTTCCCTCTGCCATCCTTGCGTATCTGCCTTGAAGGAGCACAAGTTGCTGCAGGTGGCAGATGTGTGCTGTTGGGAAGGAGTTAACAAAGGCCACTGTTTGCTTCCTCACATTCACAATAACTTCAGGGTCAGCTCTTTTTTCATTTCCCTTGTGACATCTTTCTGCAGAAGATGGGAATCTTACCATCTCCTGAAAGACAAGGCCTGTGTACCCTAAGTCTTCATGGACCTAAGGACAGATCAGGACAAAAGAAAATGAGGCAAGGCTCCCTTTTCTACCAGAGTAA
The DNA here is from genome assembly GCA_013398155.1 of Pedionomus torquatus. Classification (NCBI taxonomy): domain Eukaryota; kingdom Metazoa; phylum Chordata; class Aves; order Charadriiformes; family Pedionomidae; genus Pedionomus; species Pedionomus torquatus. The sequence goes on along the minus strand of VZRU01007049.1, from coordinate 64,155 downwards.
CACCTGTTTCTATTTAAGAGTTGATAGACCTAGTATTCTCTGCATACAGTGGCAGATTTAGCTGGGATGGGGGTGGAGCAAAGGTATAAAAAAGGCATAGTACCCAGTGCTGCTGGGTACTAAAAAAACATATTATTTTTAAGAGCTATTCAGCATCTAGGCTAAGTGGCTCCTCATAAGGTTTTTAAAAGAAAGAGCAGACTAAAATTATAAGAATTCTTGTTTTGAAGGACAATACAATTTGACAGAAAGTGGCATATTGTAGCCCATGTGTTTCAAAATAGGTGGGATTGACACCAAACAAGCAACTAGGCATTTTAACAGCTTGTGTGGAAGGAAACAGGGAGGAGACAACACTGAACTGAAACCTCTGACATTAGATAATGATGAAATGGTGCAGAATAAAGTCTTATTTTCTCTCTTTAACAATATTTCTGTAGATTCAGACTTCAGTTTTGCAAAACAAGCAGAGAAAAAATAAGTTTGAGAATCATAAGAACAGAGGATAAAACAACAAAGAATTAGAAATGGGAACCACTAGTAAAATAAAATTAGAAGAAAGAGGAGACATCAAAAGATATGATCACTGGCATCCTAATGCCCAAGAGGTGTTCAAAACCTTTGGAGAAAAAAAGTAGCCTCAAGGATTTTCTAGGCCAGGGAAACAGGAGCTTGTGACACCGCTTCATTTGAACTAAGATGGAAACAAAGCATGCTAAATTGGATTGCAAGCAATTCATATGAGAAGCAGTAGCAGATAAAGAGGTGGATAGGTGTGTATTAATTCTTGCATGTAGCTCTATTTATTAGAAGTCATGTTGAACTCAAACTATTGTGTTTATTAGATCTTTTATGTTAATTTGAAATTGATTACAGTTTACTAGTACAGTCCTGTTTTGTGACTTTGCTAGAATGTTATAACAGATCTCTGTGTGTTTTTTAATGTCTGTCTGTCAGTTGGAAAAAGAAAGACTTTAGTCTAACTAAATCAATAAAATGTTTGCGGCTTTGGTACACCATTACTGTTGTTTTTGACCATTATCTGATTTTTCAAATATTATCTGAAAATAGAAAATTTTAACCTTTTAGCACCAATGGGTTCTTGTTTCAGGTACTTTAATGCTGGGGAATGTTTACTTCTTTATGAACAATTACAGTAATTTTCAATAGTCCTTTAGTTTGTAAAGGAGAATGATATCCACAGATTTGAATTCTGTGGATTTAAGCAATGTAAGGTTTTTCAGATGTTAAAGGCATCTAAAAAAACAGATTCTGAAACCACACATGTAACGAATGATCACTTCTAAAATTAAATACTGAAAATCTTACTATATTGCAGTTTTCACTGCAAATAAAACAGGAGCATCAAAAACATAAGTATAATCTTTTATATCGAAATTAGAATTATGTAATATGTCATACTAGTTACCTAATACAAATTTGTACTGTTATGTGCATGGACTAGACTTTGAATATTGTGGCAAAAACTGTGGGGAAAAAGACAGAGGAGATGGTGATAGTTTTAGTTTGATGATAGCTGTGATAATTAATGGAAGATGAGGTGCTGTTCTTCGTGTTACCTGTAGTTTATCTGAATGTGATTATGTTGCCCTTTGGCAAAGTTTACAAAACTGGTTTTACTCCCAAGTGTCATTTTGCATAATAAGAAAGGAAGGCAGAAAGCAGTTACTGAGTTTTGAGAAATGCAATTGGAAGTCTTTATGAAAATTATAGGGGCATGAAAATATAAATCTGGAAGACTAATAATTTATTTTAAGTTAATTCTCTGTTCTGAGGCTATTACTGAGTGTACGAATATTCGTACAAAACTGGTCTAGCCTATTATAACACACAACTTCCTAGAAAACCTGTTTTAGTACTTCACTATTTTGACAGTAGTGTGGGGGAACATAGATAAAACAGTCTTTGCTACAAGTGATTTTCTTCCAAAGATCATGGAGAACAATATACCAGTGTCCTTTTTAATAGCTACATTTGATGTATTGAAAACCTGTTGTTACATGTCACCGTCTTAGCTTTTGTATGAGACCACCTAAGCCTAGTACCTTCAACATGTCATTTAATTGCTAAAAGTCTATCTAGAGATGATTTTGTCCGTTTTGGAAGTTATGGTCCTGAGCTGGAAACAGAAGGTAATATGAAACAACTCACCAGTAGAAATCACCTCTTGTGCCTCAGACATCTTGGTGCTGAATGAGATTCACTTGCATCATGTTGTTGACTCTTGAGGAACCTGTAATAATATCTGATATTCTACCAATCTTTGTTATGTTTGCTTTTATCTTTACCAAAGCACAAGCAACAAATCTCTATCTATTCTTCTCCTCTGCTTTAGTCTGCTGCAGTCTAAATTTCTGTATATTTAGAAATAAAACAACTGTGTCGAAATCACAATTTGGTTTTATATTATAATAATGAGTAATAAATTATTTTTCATTATTCAAGGCTTGCCAGTGAATTCCTGAGGATTTCTGGACACAATCTGAGTTACAGGAAAAGTGGGAAAATAATATTTAGAGTTCTTTGTTGTGTGTAAATACAAAGTTTAACAGCATAACCAAAAAGGAGAAGAGCATGATTAATAGAAATTTTGTTGTCTGTTGCTTGTGAGCGGTTGTGTATGAGTAATTTTAGAAAATTAATGTACTAGAGTATGACAATTATCTACGTAGTTTGTAATCAGAAATCCTGAGTAACATAGTTGTTAATAGTATATTAAGTCGATTATATATATATTGCTGCTACAGCTGTCAACCTTGTCCTTTCCATTTTCCTGCCATACAGCCTCCCTCCCTCACCTTTCTTTCTCTCAGTCTTATTCCCTGCCCCTGCTTTTCTCCTTTATATTTTCTCCCCTTTCTCTATCTCTCCCCCCTATTATGTTTTTCTCCTCTTGCTGCATACTCAGCAGTTCAGCAGCAACCTTGAGACTCTTAGTTGGGGGAAAGTGCAGAGGTGCTCTGTCAGAAATTCTGGTGGTCTTTTAATATTTGCGATATGAAATGCAAGTAGTTCTCTTTACAAATAAATTATCAGTAAAAACAAAACCAAGTGAAAAATTGTGCTTGCTTTTAAATTTTGAATTTAAGTAAAATTAAAAGTTTGAGATCAGAGCTGGGTTAAGATGAGAAAACTGAAAAAAATATTTAGTTGCCAAACTCTGATAAGAACTGGGAGTTCTGCTGAGGCAAAGTCGTCATGACCAAAATCATCTGCAGAACAAGGCAATGAGGTACACTTGCTCATCAGATAGCACCAGTTCAGGCTTATCAAAATCAAATTAACAAGCAGGAAGCCAGGATTTTAATGCTGTTGGTTGCTTTTGTGCTTTCACTTGTTCACCTGATGTTTCTCTTTGGGTACTAGTCATCAAAGCATGACAATTTCTAACTAAATAGTTGAGAAGTCTATATTTAGATCATACAGTGCAGTGCTCCAATGAGCTAAGACACATTCTACGTTAATGCAGCCCTCCTCTGTGGCTGATTTGTCCTAATAAGGAGTGTTATCTGCATCTGCACAGCACTGCATCGTGCTATCTAAACAATACCTAATTTTTTATTTTTTATTTTTTTTGTAAGTGTGGAAGATATACAGTATCTATACATACTGAAGTATTCACAGAGCTCAGTATACGTTTAGTTGGATTCTTATTGTTTACATTTTATTAGAAAACAATCAGGTGTGAGGATATTTTTCCCTTAATGTCAGTGTGTGGGAAGCTATATTTGTATGAGCAAAAACATTTTCTGCTCATTTTTCATGTATCTAAAAGTTTATGGTGAATTTTGTTCTCAATTTACATCACATAAACCCTCCTGCATAGTATGGATTACTTATACTGTCAGTCACCAAATAACTCAAAGAACAACTTTCAGCCCCTACTCAATGAGATGGCTTTAGAATGAATGTCTATTAGAACACAGCTTTATAAATTAGTGCCTAATCTGGATATTATATCATGTTTTCATATGTATCAGTGGGTTACATATATCATACACATCAAAAATATAGCTACATTTTTAAAACATTTTTTATTCCTACTTGGAGGTGCTTATCTCACACATATCTCTAGGTTCTTTCCAAGTTAAATTTTTTTCTGTCATATTTTTCTAACATTTATATCTTGTCCTTCCTCCAAGGTACATTTACAGTCAAGACAATATAAGGGAGGGTGCAGCAAGTATTTTTTCATCCTTTGTACATTCTTTTAGTCCCCAATTTAAAGTTTTAATTAACCCAATAAGTAAATTATTGTCCTTTCTAAATGTGAGCATAAGTGACACTTTGATTCTACCGTTTACTTTTCATGGACTTTCCGTGATTAAAAGAAAGTACATTTTTATGTTAATTAATTGCTTGAAAATCAAGTCACTATTATAAATTTACTCAAAATATTTAAATGGATAAAGTTAGGATGCATATATGAAATTATGCTTACTGTTTTTCAGGCAGTCCTGGACACATTTTTTTATAAGTTACAAATGGTTGTTTTAAGAGCAGTAGCCATTTTATTCACCAAAAAGAGACATTCAAGCTTTTATATTGTAGAGGGCTTGTGTTGTTTTGGGGTTTTTTTGTTTAACACTTTTGTATTGATGAGCAGAGTATCTCTGTCACATGATCACGTGGACCGCAAGAGTCATATAACCTGTTTTTATTGGATTTTTTTACTTCTTTTATTGATACTGCATTGTCTGTAAAGTATTAAGAATATTTGAAGATTGGAGTACAGTTGTGTCATCTTCAGTGCCTTATCCATAGTGTCAGAGACCAATCTCTAGATATTGCTTTGGTTTAGTATGTCTAGGTTTTTTTTCCCCACATGATCTCTGTTTGATCACATTTCAGTATTATTTTCTTTTAATGTTTCTCTCATTTCAGTTAATGACTTAATAATCATTCATAGTTGTTTTGTAATTGATTAGCAACTTAAACAAAAAACCCAACCAGGTGTAATGTAAGTTAAATTATTTTTCTTGTCATGGATATTTAAACCAGTATTAACCTGTATAGTCTGTAAACCTGAATGCCCTTCCTGTTCATGCTCTTTAAAGTTACATTTTTAACAGCCAAGAAAGCTGAACAGAACTGCTATTTCAGAATTCTGTTTCCCAGTTTCCTATGCAACTATTTGATGATGCTGATGATAAAACTTATTGGGGTATAAATGAGAAAGGGCAACATTTCTTAGGTCACAGAAATTAGTGTAAGTTTATGCACGTTTGAGCTTTATTCTAGATGTGACCATGTGTAATATGTCCTAGTGGAAATTATTTTTGCTTTGCTTTATGAAGCAGATACTATGTTACAAAATGTCTGTGTGTTTTGAGGGGTTAAATTTGCACACTACTAAATGAGCTACAGAAGCTTTCACAGATGCATTAATTTAACAAATGCATTTGTGGTTAAGTGCTCCCTTGACAATGAAGAGAATTGAATCACCAAGCCTTAGAGCAAAAAACCTCTCCAGATTTAGCCAAATAGCCAATGCTTTGTAACTGTGAGCTTCAGCACATCATAGACTCAGTGTATTGGGACAAAGAGGGACTTGTATTATGCACTTACATTTGGAATAGATATACACTTATACTGGGCCCATGGTGCAGATAGTCATCTCCCAGAGACGCTTACTTGTCAAAGTGAGGGAACAACTCTTTTAGTAACACGATGGACATCATAGTATGCCTATAGCGATACAGTGGAAAGTTTGGTCTTGTGATGACAGTGTTTGGCAGTGGAAAAAGTTGTGAATGGAGCTGCCATGCACACCAGGTGGCAGCTAAATACACTGTACACAGTACTCTTTAGAGAGCCCTTCAAATCAGCCAGGACTTCATTTTCAGGCATCTCAAAGTATTGTTTGTCACATCAACTTCAGCTGCTAAGAGCTTCTGTGCATGGTATTTGCAGCAGTTATTGAAATATCAAAGAAACATTTTCTGGGTTTGGTTAACTTGGGGAATGAAGGATTATGGGCAAATTGGGATTTTTTTCTCTAAGCATTTCTGTGCCAAGTTTGCCATACTATGCTGACTTACTGCTCTGTAGAGAAAATTTCTTTTATCATCTGTGTCTGGCTTTGAGTGCTTTTGGATTCATCTTAAGTAGAAATGATGCAGAAAACAAAGGCCTAACTCATTGTGTAAAAGTGGAAAATGTATAGCAAGGTGTGACTCATCATTTTGTAATTCCTCTGCATTTTAGTAAATTCATTTGGATTGCTGATTTTAAGGGGGGAAAGAAGCTTTTGAGGAGGGAGGATAGGCTAGGAACATTTCAGTGTGTTAAACCAAGTAATGTGCCTTCACTGCTTGTTTTAATCTCCTTTTCAAAACATTTCATATCCTTGGCCTCAATATTGTAATATTATGTGTGTTTTCTTTTTCCAAAAGAACAGATTTACAATTGGCACCTGTTGTCTTCAGGGAGCAATAGGAACTTGGGTGCAAATAGTGGAGGTAGCTTTCGTACACAAAGACTTACTTATATGGCTGGCATTTAGAGAAGTTATTAAAGGGCAGGAACCTGTAGATTGATTGGTTCTCTACTCCTTTTAAGGTGATGCTATGAGTGTGTGATGTATGCTATGTTTTGCAGAACAAATGTTACATTTGGACTGTGAGCATTTTATTCTGATTTTTATTCTTGCAGTTGCCTGTAAAAAGGATAAGATAGTTTTTGATGGCTGATATTTAGGGACATTTTTTTACTTTGGCTTGAATAATTGCAACTATAATTTGGAGTACTTCAAAATTTCTTTCTAAGTGGCCTTACTAGTCTCTTGACAAGCTTTATTCTTCAGACTCTCAAGGCAGTGAGATTGACTGAGCTGGGCTTTCTGCTGAATTATTGACGATTTTCTGTAGGTTGTCCAAGACTCATGACAGAAGAAAACAGCTTTTCTGCTCATGTAGGATCTGGGCATTTGATGGCTTTTTTTTCTGAGGTATTAGTGAATAGCTTAACAGCCTGGGGAGATACTGTGGGCTCCGTATTCCTCTATAGAAGGGACCACTTAATTGTTCTTTAGGTTACACCTTGTTAAGAGGACAGATAAGTAGTTTGCTCATTCCAGTATGAAGCAGGATGAACTGCATATTTGTTTTCACTGGGACAGAGGAAACTTTCTTATCATTCATCATGAGTCTGAACCAACAACAAAGTAAATCCATGATGCCCTGGAAGTCAAACTGTGGCATTCTTTTTATATGTCTGCCAGGAAGACTTGTCAGTAGTTACCTTCCTCATCTTTCTTCTCCTATCCACTTTATATCATAGAATAGTTTCTTCAGAGCCTGCTTTGTGGAGGACAAACTGCCAGGTGGTAAACTGAGAAGAAAAGAAAATACAGCAGGCTCAGTAGCATGTTGATCCAAACTTGGAAAGAGCCACTGGTATTTTGGATGTTTTTAATTTGTCAGTATAGGCACATATTTGAAAAAGCAAAAGGATAGGTTTGGGAATCTTTAACCCTGGTGAAAGGAGATGTTAATCCAGGATGGTCCTTTTCCCAGCATGATTCATAAACAGACTGAGATCTCTAGATGAGGATCTGGTCAAGGCATTTATTTGCAGTGTAGATTCTGACTGTGCTTAAATCTATATTACATTGGTTAATGACAGTGTTGGCCTTCATTGTGTCCGATATTTCTGTGTAGGAGCTGTCATTGTGCTGGTACCAAAGTTAATCAGTGCTGATACATACTATACCTTGTTTTTTACCCCTGTATGCTGGATTTCTAGGTTGATAGCTGCTACTTTTACAGTTTCTGAGCCAACTGTGTTTGTCTGGAGGTGTTGTTGCCATTTTTGATAATGAAAAGTAGAACATGTTGGGAATCAAACTAGAAGAGCCACTTAAAGGAAGAAAATAGAGAGCGAAGCTATGTATATGACATACTGCTTGCCCTGGATCGTGTGCCAAAGGATCTTCACATCAACGTATGCAACACAAGAGTTGAGTGTGGGAGTCAAAGTGAGAGTAACACCCATTCATTCTGTGATGTTGAAAGAAGTTTAGACAATTACATCCCAGACATTGCATAACAGAAGGATGACGACAAAAATCTCTTTCTTGCTGAAAATCTGTGACAGAATACTACTTAACTATATACATACTATATTTTTAACAAGATGTCAGGAATAATTTTTAATTTTCTGCAAGTGTTCTGACTAAAGGGAAATGTCTAGTTACCTTACTTGAAACACAAAGGTCAGTAAAATAGTAGATCTTCAACAGCACAGATGTAAATTATTTTAAAGTATACATTTGTAGCTGGATCCCTTTCAGGTAATGCTTTCCTACATACTCTGAACTGTTTGAAGCATTTGATGTTTGTATAGTTTACCATGAAACACTGAAAACACAATATTTTCAATACCTGGCTTCAGTCAAAATGCCTCTTTTTAGGAGCATAAATCTCTCCAGTTGTCCCCAGTTTCTTTTTTATGGCTTCCTTTGATGAAAGCCAGTTGTGAATCCTATTCTCAAATACAGTTTGATACAGTTTGTACTTAACATGAGGTTCTATGAATTCTTCTTTTCAGTGCCAAAGATCCTTCCTGGCTTATTACAATAGCTATTGAACTGTTAAATATAGAGATAGTTTTAAGATTTTAAAAAAATCATGGAAAGTGGCTCAAGAGTGTTCTCCTACTTGGCTCTGAATGTTGAACTATCTTCTTTATTTTGTTGCCATAAACTTCTGTTTTCAGGACATTAATTCAGCTGGCAAATAACTATAATCTTTTATAAACAAGGTGACATATTTTATCCTATAAAATCAGACAGCTGAAGCATCTGCTTTCAATACACTCAAAAGTGGTTTTGTTGCAGAAAGCGCTACGAATATGTATTTTTCATATCAGGAAAAACATGAACTGATGTTAAGAGGCTGTGATTTTTAAAAAGGCAAATGTAGAAGTGAAATCATATTTGCTGTATTCATTCAGTAAACTAGTATCGGCTCTGACACATGTCTAAATGTATGATACATAAAGTGCAGAGGTTCATCTGGAATCTTCATTTTTGTTGACTTTTCCTGGGGATTATAAAGGGTGCTTATGCACCCACATCAGGGTTATCTGTATGGAGTAGGCAGTCTCTAACTCATGGATTGAAGCCCTTTGATCTGCTACAGGTAGCAGCCTCTATCATTTATGTTCAACTTCCCACTTACTTTGGAAAACTGGACTGATTTTCTCCTGTCTCATGCATTCCCACTAGATGTTTTAAGATTCAGGGTTTCAGCTTTCATGACTACTGATTGCTGCCACAGTTTTCTGAAATATCAATGTCAGCATGAAACACCTGAGGATGTGCTTCTGGAGGACTGGGAGGAAATCTTACTCACTTTTGAAATGAACAAAAATAAAAATCCAGGATGCTGTTTTTCATCAGTTTTCTGCAAATTTCTAAGTTTTAAACTTGAATAGAGAGTGTCCTTTCCTGTCTGCCTATCCATCCCTTGTAGTTAAATGACACAGGAAGGCAAGTTCATATAAAACTCTTCAGATGGATTCAGTTTTGCATCCCTCTTGTGCACATGCTCTTTTGGGGGGCTTCTTGTGACTTTCAACAAATCATTGGATATGACTATGTAGCAACTTACATTTTCAGAAACAACATTCAATATTTGATTTATATGTATTATATAAATTTTTCTGGCTTTTTTTTTCTTAGGGTTGTGTGGGAAGATATATATCTATTTGCAAATGTGGTCATGTTTGTACAGAGATGTTAAAGTTAATACTCAGCTCAGACTGCTGTCCAAAAATATGAATTGTTAGTGTGTTAAGGCCTCTGTAATACTTACTAGGTAGCATATCATATTATAGCTACTTCTATCCACTGTTCAGTGATGGTTATATTAATTACTTGTATTTGGGTTTTTTCTTGTTTTTCTGTGTAATATAAGACATAAAATGCAGTATAAGTATCTGGTTTGTTAACTGGTAGATTCTACATGTAAGTTAGAACAGTAATTTTATCTTTTTTTATATCACCGTTTCCAAAGGTATTTTTTAAACATGATTTTCTTTAAATGCTTTTTGAACCTAGATAATTCTTTTTCCTCTATAAAACTTTATCTTGCTCACTTACTTTTATACTAGGAAATAAGATTTTTCATGATGTCTTTATTTAGCCTTTTTTGTTTATTTTTCTTGTCACTTGATTAATGTATTAGAGTGTGTTATTTACCTCAGTCTGCGGTTTTGGAAGATTTTCATGGATATGTCTCCTCCTACTCTCTTTTCTACGAAAGAGGAAAACAAATAACATTTTCTTTATCCTTTTTTTTTCTTTTTAATCTCTTTCAGATGCTAGTTTTTGAGTGAGTTTTTAGGAGATTACAAAGTATGATAATACATTCTAATTACATCACTGTGATTGTCTTCAAAGAGCACTGCTGAAGCATTTGAAAATCCTTAAGAACAGATTATCAGGAACCTTTATATGCCTTTGACCCTAAATTGAGTGCTTTTAAGATTAGTGGCCACTTCTGTCTTCCTTGCTCTTGTTGGGATGAGAGGCCTACAAAGAATTACTTGAATGACTGAGTTTTGGCTGGTTTACATAAATCACTGAGATCATAACTGAGTCATTTTATGTGAGGTGTAAACAAAATTTAGAACCATGTTATATATAAACCAGGGAGTTATGTTATTTGTCTTTGTTCTTTTTGTCCTTTATTTTCTTATGGTAGGAGAAAAAAGAGATTTTAAAACTTCTTGCATGTCTGCAAAGCATCTTTTTTCTTTTCCCCATGACTCCAATACTTTGGGAATTTTAGAAGGGAAAGCTTTAATTCTTTGAGTTTATTGCAGTAATAACAGGTACAGTGAACTTTACCTGTCTTCCTAGCATTTCCTTTAAGTGATTGCAGGCATAAGTTCCTCTTTTATGACTCTTCTTCTAATAGACCTAGCAGGCTATGGAAGTTTTCCAAACTTTATAGGAAATCAAATACTACCACTGTACAAACATAACCTGAAAATTCTCTTCCACTGTGTTTGACAACCATCACATTTTTCCCCTTTAGTAACCCTCAGTCCTGGCTTGAGATGTTAACTAATCAGCTTATACATTAAGGAAAATTAGTCTGTGTAAGTACAAATGAAAGTAAGTTTAAGTGTAAGTCATTATATAGGTGGACACTGGAGGGAGACTGTGTGGTTAAGAAGGTGAAAAGACAGTAACGAGTTTCCTATCCTGAATCCTCAGAATAGTTACCAAGCCATCCTAACCATTTCAGACCTTAACCGCCTGTGTACGGTGATTTCCTCATTGTCAGGGAGTATGCTACAGTGTGCAATGATCAGCTAAGGCAACAGGAGGAAGCAGACGGAGGCACTGGGTCCCACCTCAAGGCCTGTTCCTCTATTGCAGCCCAAGTCTGGCTTGGATCCTTTCCCATTGCCTCTTTGTTTTCATGTGGGAAGAAGCCACACTAATTAAGCAGCTGGGACATCTGAAAAACAGTGTCATAGGCACATATTTAGAATGGGAATGTATGTTAGTGGAATGGTATAACTAGGTAAAATAGAAATGGATCCTGAGGAGTTCAGCTCACTGTGAGTGATGTTTTGATGTTTTTAATTGAAATAGGAATATAAGTGGCCACCTATTAGCAATAGGACATGTCCTTATCTGCAGTTACAAGTCAACTGTGAAAAATTTGAATAAATGGTAGTGTGGAGGCATTTTAATTTCTGTGATTAAAGTAATTCTGACTGCTCTTGGTTTTAAATTTGAGCTGCAATCTGGCTAATGGATCTGTAAAGTCATTTGACATATATCTTTTTAAAGGAGAAAGATGCTGTGTAAGTGGATACTTGGATTGTTAATGAGTATGTGCAGGATGGTATATATCAAGGCATTCTGAAATCCCTGTACCATAGTCTTATTTTTGAAGTAATGAGCCCAGAGGGTGGCAGTGAAGGCAAAGTAATCCAGGTTTGTCCAAGCATTTCTCACAAAGACAAGCCACACTGAAAAGCAGAGACATTTTAGAAATCACCAGGTTACCACTGGTAAAAAGAAACTGGCTGAGGGGAAAAGGGAAATTTCTGTCTCCAGCTGCCTACAAGACAGACATGCAGGAAACCAAGATCTGAGATTACGGTAATCACTGTGGTGTTCTGTGCAAGGACAGACCTTGATTTAATAATTTCTCATACTGAAGGAGAGTGAAAAAGTTTCAGAATAATGTATTGGGAGTTAATGGTACCGATGAGTGAGAACTACGCTTGTTTCGTTGTTCCTACTCTAACAAAGTTACTGAAGGACAGAAAAGTCTTGAAATCCAGATTCAGTTGAAGAGGCACCTGGATTGCAGTTAGGTGCCTCTCTCATATGCTTGCATATGAGGTGCCTCTCTTGCATGTGCTTAGCACAATTTCCGTTTCCTACAGCAGGATGGTAAAGATTATGGATTAGTATTCTAGTACCATATTAAAATAATAAATGCTTATTGGTAATTTTAAGATGCCTTTTATGTTGCATCCATTTCACTGAAACACTGTTTGTGTAAATTATCCATTAATAGCTAGCTGTTGTTTATATGCAAGTTAAGATTAATTAAAATTCATTTTAAAAGAGGTACTACCTTTTTTAACACTGACCTATGACTGATTGTTATTCGCTAATTATCTGTATTTGAAGTCAAGAAAATCTATGGACAGAAGATTCACACTTTAATAATTATAAAAGCTTATAGAATGTATGAGTCAGAGCAACTGAAAGGCATATACTTTTCAAATTAATTACTTCTGATGAATTCTAAGAGTGCTCCAAAAAGCATATCTTGTCAACTTGTCTATTAGTTACAGGTCTTTGTGCTGTAGTCAGAGTGTAACTGCAACCATATGCATCCCTGACATGAAAAAGTTTCTATTCACACTTGAGGGGTCTGCTTTTAGAAGAAAACTAACATTGTTTTATGGACTCGCTTGTATTAACATTATATATACATAATTTATATACACAAGGTGGCTGTGCTTTCTTTGCGGTTGATAGTAAGAGGTGGAATTAGGTCCAGTAAAATCTTTTCCTCTTTTCAGTATATCTGCATACAGTATGCTACTGTAATATCATTAGCACTGTTTTCATATTCTTATACCCAAAAAATAGAAAAAATCCTTCATTAGCAGAAGTATAGAAAAAATGCTGAATATTTGGTATATTTTCATCTATGTTATTAGAAATGTAATTAGAAGTTTTATTATCTATGTCAGTAGAAATACTGAGGCATTAAAATATTTTTAAATATGGCTTTGAAGGCCTAACATTTCAACCTTAAAATATTTACAGTACATACAAAATTCTTAATCTGAAAAATTTAAAGAAGATCACAAAGACAGCAAACTATGTCATAGTCATCATTTCTATCTAAATTGATGCCTGCTTATTATTTGAATTATTTAAATATACAGTTCAGAGATCTTGATGCTACAGTGATTGTAGCTGACACTTTAACGTGATCAGAAATATCTAAAGCTTTAGCAAAACAAGTTAATCTTCATATGGAGGTCATACAAGTGAAATAAAAATACCTAAATCAAAGATCTTTTCCTTCTTGTACCTTGCTGAGCTAGTATTCTTAATGTGAGCATGCTTGTAGCTGTATGGGAGGGAACCTTTGTCAACCAAGATTCATCTGCTGTAAATTTTTAAGTGAAAATACAAACTGTAACCAGGAATCAAGAAAAGTCTGTTAGGAAAATTTGGTTAGGAAACAGACAGTCACATTCTGCACTATTTGCAATTTTGAAAGGTTCAGAAAAACTTACTTTGTCAATTCAAATAAGTAAGCAACGTATTTGTAAGTTAGAAATATTTCAAAAAACTTGTTTATGAAGTGCAGTTATAAAATTAATTTGGTGGTGACGGCATTACAAATTAAAGGTATGGATACAAATGCCTTGTCTGGTTTATACCTGTGATGGTCTCTGTCTTGTTTGACCACTTATTAGACTGAAAACCTGCTCAGCAGAAAAGCCTGACTGTTGGCAGCCCAGGTTACAGATTCTGCTAGTGCATTTGGGTCTGGATTAATGTCATCTCAGGAAAGGATATGATGTTGATTGTTCTGTGATGTGTAACCTGTTTGCTTTATAATCTGCTCCTTCTGATGATTCTTCCACTTATCACAGAAACACTATTTAACATTGAACTAACTTAAGTTTCATTGCTGTCCCAAGCTCCACCACACAGTAGGTAAATTTTGTTCAGTATATAAGGGAGGGTGGAGTTATCTTGAAGATGATCATACCTTATTTTATTATGATTATAAACAAAATTATATCTTGAGGTGCCTAGGACATGGTGATTAATTCTGCCAGAGCCACACAAACAAATGAAACAGGAAAGGGTGATCCTATTAAAATCAACAGAGGAGAAAGATCTCTAAGCATATGAGCTCACTTGGTTTTACTATGAGGGAAATAAACAAAGGTACTGTCATCATTTTCCCAACAAAACCAGTAAAGATATTGTACAGAAGTTTAGGCACATATGTGAAGAATTCATCCTAATACCAGAAGGAGATAATAAGTGTACTCTTTTCTAAATCTAGGATGAAATNAAAAAAAAAAAAAAAAAAAAAAGAAAGAAGGCATTTGGATTATTCTTTTAATGGAGTTATTTTACAGAAAAAACATAAATACAATTGTTTAACAGCTGGCTAGAATGTGAATATGAAAAGTGTGGTTCTGCATTTTGTGGCACAATTTGGTAGCTGTTTATTTGTTTTAGAAGAACCTGGTATCTTATCTTTGAGTGGTTAAATAATGCTAATTGGTTCCATTTGTGGCCCTGAGCAATAGATTTAGCCTGCTGCATCACTACCTATATGTTTCCTAGTATTTCCACAACCAACACTAAGTAAAATGAGTCTCCATAAGCACATATGATACTAATTAGTAAAGGAATTATTTTAAGTTCTTGCAACACTTTGAAGTAACCAGCATTCAAGATAATTAAAACTGTCATCGAGCTAGTCTGAAGGCCTAATACTGTTTCTGGCCACTTCACAGAGAATCTGTACCTGGAGTTACAGACTTAAAATTACTTGCCATAGCAAACAATTTTGCATTTATGTTTTATGGAGAAAACATGATTTTTCTTCCTTGTTGAGGATTGTTCTCTCTGAACCAGGCTCATCCTGTGTACTTGATGATGAAAACAACAAGTACAAGAGAGAAGACGAAACTGGAGCAACAGGTGGAACATCATCTTTCTGTCTAATGTAAACATATTGCCTGTGCTTTATAAATCGCCTTGGCTGCCAGCTCACCTCCTAATGGAATTACAACCCTGCACCTACAGAACAAGCTTTTGGGCCTCATGGAAATTTTGGGATCTAAAGGCAACTAGAAACTCAAATTTACCTGTGTATATGAGGTACAGGCATGTTAGTAAGAATATAAAGAAAGCTTTTATCCAGATAGCCATTTGAATTTATAACATATTACTGGACTATTTCTAGTGATGAGTAGCAAACTCCTTTACGTCTTCTGCCAATAATCCATGAATCGCTTGAGACTTCCATGTGAACCTTGAAAACTAGTAATTTAATTGGAACTAAGAGAGTGAGAGCACAATCTTTTCCAATTATCTTTGTCAGAGTAACTGGTGAATATCTTAATACACAGTGGATGCTACTGAAAACAAGGTGTCCTCTGGCACAGTGTTTATTCTTAAAGTACAGATTGTGCTTATGTTATTTTAGAGATTTCTACTTATAGTTTTTCTAATGAAGTACATCAAGTGCAGTGGCAGCCACAGAAATTCTGAACACAAGTGATGTGAGAACAACTTTGGCAGACATTATCTGCTTTGATTTCTTAATAACCTGAAATACTGTGTCGAATGGCGGACATGTTGACCGTCAGCATGCTTTTGGTGTCCAGATTGCTTAGCTGTCTGGAAATAAAAGTGCAAAGTGAACTTATATCTGTTCTTGGTACTGTTCCTTCTGTGATTTCTCAGAGTTGCACGTACGGAAAATATGTAACTTTTTCCTGCCCCCAGCTGTTTCTATCAAGCGCACACACTAGTTACTTCGCTTTTCCCCCATCTTTCCTGGTGAGTGAAGAAATGTGCCCATGTTACGTTTATATAGAAATGACTTCTTACACAGAGAGACTGGCAATTCCAACTCTGTTTCACCTGGTTTAAGTGACTGCCAAGTTTTAGAACTGAGATTAATAATGTGGTAGCAATGTCCTTTCTTTGGAAAGCTTCAGCCATCAGCAACATTTATTATTTTGATGCAATATATGTAGCATTAAAATGTATATCTTTAAAGTTGTGAATTAAATAAATGTGGCTTGCTCTAAACCTAATTTAAATATTTTGCTACAGGAAAGTAGGGAAAGACAGGTTTGCCATTAAGTGATTTCACAGATTTTTTAAAAATTCTATGGACTCATAGTTATATATAAAGATTTAGGAATACATCACAGAATTCTTGCCTGAGTTCTCCAGAGAGGCAAGTATACAACCCGTGGAAATTTCCTTGGCTTTTTGAATATGTAGATTTTAATTGACTACATAATTTCTAATGGCTTAAACAGTTGCACCCTTGTGAGTCCAGTTGGATCAGTTTAAAAAATTATTTGAAGCTGTTTCTGATTGTCTTGCAGCTAATAAACACTGTCACAGCTGAGATCATTAAGGAATTAGATTACTGGTTTTGTTCTGTTTCAGTGCAAAGTTAGCTGAGGCTGGCTGGAAAGACAGCTAACCTTAGACTGCCAAGGTTTAGGATATTTGCATCAATAAACAGAGGAACTCAGCTAGGAGGCAATACGAATTGTTGTGATGATTTCTAAGTGTTTATCATGTATTAGTAAGAAAAAAATATCAAACTCTGATAGTTTGAGTCAAAATCCCTCTCCTTGGTCTTAAGGTGTTTTTCTCTAATTTCAAGTGGCAATTTATTACATTTTTACAAGTAGATAGCTTTTGGGGTTGACAGTGAGACAGCACTAGCTGCAAGTGCAAGAGCAGGAAGGTATCACTAAGTGATGTTTCTTGTACAAAAAATACAAGCAATGCTATGATACACCAAATATAGCTAATTACCAGCATGCTCAAAAACACCCTAAAAAAATCAGAACTATCTTAACAAGACTCAGGGTGCCCTAAGAGAAGAGGAATTTAGAAAATTGTCTTCCATTTTATCTTACTGTGTAAAGCATCTGTCATCACATTATTTATAATTGTATGCTTTTGGACTTTTGAATTCTGCAAAAATGTTTAAGGTACTAAAAAAAATTGGTTCTGTCTGGGAAACTGCATTTTCTGTGAGATTCAAAGTGGTCCCAGGGATCAGCCTTCAGGCTCAGTTAATAAAGCAAATTTTTACAAATTACATACATGCCAGGTAAAAATGGAAGTCCTGAATGTAGGTATAATAGCTCTTAAAGTTTAGTTTTACTTTATAGATTTTAACTATTGAATTAACCTACCTGTTGAAACTTTTCTATTTTTTGCCTACAGCAGCAATTTAGCCTAATTCTCTGATTGTTTTTTGGAGAATACTTTAAATCAGGAAGAGAAACAAATGTCTCTGTCATCTTATTGTGTTTGTAGTTGCTTGGTTATGAATTTTCTGGCTTCTTAAAAATATCATGTTTTCTCACTACAGCTTAAAAAGGCACATAGTATCCTGGTATTCTGTCAAGCCAGATTATTTTCCAGTAAGACTAAATGAAAAGTTATTCCATTAATTGAATAATATTAAGTGAAGTTCATACATTATTAGGTGGTACTAAAATCTGTGTTTACAAAATATGATTTGCAATCTACTGAGATTATGACACAGAAATAGTACCCTTTCAGTTTCTAATAATTATTTTTGTTAGTGTCTTGTCTGAGTTAAAAGGAAGCAATTGTACTTCATACAAGGCACAGACAGTATTATTAAGCTTTTTTGTTGTTGTTGTTGCTTTCTCCAAGTAGTGTGCCAATATTAGAAATGCTAGCCAGGCTTTATGTAAAGGAGTTCATAACCATTTCATAAAGAGGTTCTCAAATTTGCCTTTTAGCATCTTTGGTAAAAGTCATTGCTGTCTCAGTGCATACTCTCTCTCTCTAAGTTAAAGTGAAGTTTCTAAGAACCTTGGTATTCTTACCAAGATTTATATAGTACCTCATGGGAAACCAAGACTTATGATTTTAGTAGACATGGAGAATTTTTTCTCAGCTAAATTTGTGCACTAAAAAATTACTGGTAATGTATGAAATATAGCAAATTTGACATACAAGCTTTGCTGTGATGCTGCCCTTTGGGTGAGACCAGAGTGTGCTGGCCTTGCCTGAGAACTGTAGAATTCAGTTACTGTGCACATTCTTTAATCTCTCTTCTGTATAGCATTTGTCTGAAAATGCATTGATCTTGATTTTTTTTTTGTTCAGTTTTCGTAACATCAGCAACATTAAATTATTGTAACAAATCCACCAACTTGCTTCAATTGTTAATGTATTAAGAGAATTGCAAATTGCACACTAAATCAGTTTTAAAGGTATATGAATTATGACGAGTACTGAATTATTGTTTGTTTTCCTTCTTGGAGGGTCTTGCCTATTCTGCTCTACCTTCATTTTATATAAGCAGAATTTCTCTATAAATTGCATGTCCTTCAGCAGTAGATGAGAAAAATAAAATCTGATTTTAGGACTCTTTCACAGAAAGCTTCCTTATGTTCTCTAAAAGACTACTTTTTTTACTGTCTAATGAAAGAGATTACATCTCCCTGTAAATCGTGTTCATCTTATAAATTTAGATCATGGTAACTCTTAAGACTTCTGCTCCCAAGAATAGGATTGAGAATATCTATACAACTTCACAGAACCAAACCTGAACCAATAATTTATCATCTCTTGTTTATGTTTACAGAATGTATTTCTATCTCCATGGAAAGGAGAAACTGAGGTAGAGTTTTTGCTATTTTCTTAAAGAGACCCTTGATAAAGTCCATTCTCAGCCCACATCATCCATTGACTATGACCTGCACTGCCATTTCAAGAAAGAACGGTCTTTAAAAGCTTACATAAAAAAATAGTAGATGTTAGAGTTTTATCTGAATTTGAAAAAAGGGGTGCAAATGGGATTGAAAGGGTAAATCGTAACAGATTAGTTTAGCTGCCTGTGTGCAAAGCTCCATGCAGTGTATGTCAACCTGTGCGGTATGAAATCAGGAATCAAGCAGAGAATGTGGTGAAATCTTTCAGATGGGTGCAGTCTTTGTTGAGATCAAGAAGTACAGAGCTGTATAAACACTGAATATCTTATTTTTGAAATATCAGGTGGTTTTTTTTTCCTTTTTATAGAAGGATTTTGAAGTTTATCCAGGCATTCTAAAAGGACAGTCTAAAGGACATTTTTGGGAAGTTAGAGCACTGCAATACAGTTCCCATTTCTTATTTTTATTATTAAACTTGGAAGATTTCTTTGAGGAATGAAGGCTATTTTGCATACAATAAAAACAAATTGATTGTGAATACTCTTTATACAATACCTTACTGGGATGACACAAAACTACTAAGAAATAAAAATCCATCAAGCCTGAGCCCACTGTAACTCCAGGAAAAATCTTGAGGCCTGAAGCAAGTAAATATAATGTCTAAAAGGCCAGGAAGAAGTAAAGCTCCATCCTGCCCAATGACCAGTATTTCCATGCAAGAAATGGTGCAACTGTGCCATTGTATGCCCTTTTGTGATTTGTACATGGAGAGGAAGTGACAGCAATACTTCAGGCTTTCCTTCTCTTGAATCTCTCTTCTCCTTCACATTCCTCTGCAACATGTGTGGTGATGTGTCTCCAAATTTCTTGCCATGTGCAGCATCAATTACTAATCATTTCAACTAAAGATCCAGCAGTTACACATACTCAGCATCTGAGTGTCACCACACCCTCTCGATATACTGCAGTATACTTTATGTAAATTAAAATGAGGCAGTGGGACATCAAGTATCTTGTTTGATTTCACAAGGATTTGCTTATGTGCATAGAAATAGAATCTTAAAATTGCCAGCTCCTGCTCCTGTTTATAGCTACTGAGAAGTCATTATTTCCTAAATCTGTACATTTTTGTATTTGCAAGTATGTAACATTATGATAGTTACCGTTACACTTGTCAGGAAAAGCCATGATGACATTATCTGTGTAAAGAAGCAGTATGTATGTAACTAATTCCTTTTCTACACCAGTCTGCTCATATAGCAGAGTAATACAGCTGTATCATACCAGTGAAGCGAGCACTTACTTGGAAAGGCGCAGTTGAAAAAAAAGTTGGAAAAACAGTTCAAGAAGGAAGCCATTCTTTTTGTGTAACACAAACCATAATGCTTGCTAGGAAATGTACATTTTCTTGCTGGTAGTTTGCAGTTCCTTGCTTTTGCTTATGATAGGTGACAAGTTGCCTCAATGTATTTAAGAAACTGTGTTTGAAGTCCTGTACCAAATAGTTTTTTTTATTTCAAATCCGAACCAAAATATTTCAAAGTTCTTGAAATCAATACCATTTAATTGTCTTCTGAACTTTAAAATGATCAGCTGTGGAAAATCAGGTCCATGAGGGTTTTAGAATAAAATTATTTTTCATAATTGTTTATTTTTGTTAAATCCATTATAGTATCTAGTTCCTCCAAGACAGAAAGGAACCAAAGGCCTCCTGGAATACTAATATGTAAATGTCAGATAGTGGAATTAAACAATTTGCTAAATCTCTCCTTTCTTGGCTTAATTGCTTGCTGGATTTACATGCAGTAACAGGAATTATAAAGGCATTTAATTTTAGATAAGACTGCTAATAAATATTTGAAAATAGATATTTATTGCTGAAAGACAGGGCATAATAGCTTAAGCACAGTGCTGATTAATTTATCTGTGTAGCTCTCTGACTGGAGCTTGCTTGCATCTGACTAGCTCATAGCACAAGCGGACACTGTGGGACTTGTCCACCCTTACCTCTGTTGTTTATGATTTCCAGTGTGAAAAAAAAGCTTATCTATTTTCCTGTGCTGTAAGTGGCAAAACTGTTTGGGAAACCTAATTTTAAATCACATTGATTTTCTAAAGAGTACCTCCCTGCTAATCAGAATTTAATGACTGCCCTATAATAATTGCTGTTAACTTGTGTAAATAGTGACACTTTGCATATTGGCAGATAAAAACTGCTTTTGAAATTCAGTTTGTGCTTCTGATTGAAAGTCTTACCCTATTTTGCTGGCTTTGTGATTAATATTATTTCTTATAGATGCAGTTCCTCATGTTCAAATTAAAAACAACTTTAAGATATGTAGTTTAAGTGTGATTAGAATGTTAAAATGGCAGTAAAAATTGTGTATGAGGATAACTGGAGGGCAAGTAAAAGTCATACCTGTTATTAATATTAGAAAACAAATGTATTGGAGAAATATGTTATTCAAAATTAAATAAAATAGTAAATAAAGAATGAAAGAGAATCCTGAACCAAGAATATGTATCCATCAGTATGTGAAGTTCATCATTTATTGTTACAAGGTTTTACAAGAGTTTATAGATTTCTCAGTAAAATGTAAGTCTTTCACTGTTTTAGCATTCAAATTATTCTGAGTACAGAAGTCCTCAGATTACATCGATTTCTTAAGACTCTGTATGTACTTCTGTGGCAACAGGTTTTCTTCTATTATGGGAGAGACTTGGTTATTATATTGTATTATTTTCTTCCTTAGGAATGTTTAAGTCATCAAAACCAATAACCATGAGTATTATTTTATATGCAGCTGCTATTTTCTGCCTGAGTTTAACCTTTGAACCACGGATTTTTGAGGAGTTCCCCATATTTCTTTCGGAAAGGTTTCTGATTTTGCATTGTATATTTTACTGTTCTCGTTCTTTCCAAGCTCTTTTGTGGTTCCCAGTTGCAGTCTTGGTTAAGTTTTGAAGGGTAGTAAGGTGTTCACTTTACTGCTTAGAGAGAAATGTATGCCACTCAAATGCAAAGATGCTCAGGTATACAGTCTGATGTTCATCTTGAATCTTGGCAAGGGAGTATGGTAATGGTTTGGGTTTTTTACACCTCTACAGTGAGTGAAACTTCTTCCCTCAAATTGTGATCTCTTAACCAGGCTATGGCAACTCCAATTAGCTTTACTCAGGGCTGAAGAGCATCTCAGACTGTAACAAGGTCTCCCAGGACCACTTATAGCACAAGTACTGTAGTCATATTTTCTCATTAGTTCCTTCGGGTTGTCAGAAATATGATTTTCCAATGTTTTTAGAATTTGACTGAAAACATAAATGCCACGTATGTACATGGAAAATACAACTATTTTCCATAACTCAAGGATCTTTTGTATCTTTTCTTACAGGTAGAAGCTTGCACAGTTTAATGCATTAACCTTAAGCTTTTATTTAATTCAGAGAGTATAGGCATCAGTTGTCTGAGAGTAGAAGACTACAGGGTTTTGAATGACTTATTTTCTAGTTTGTCTTTTTTATTATTATTTTTAAACTCATATTTTACATTACATTATGGGAAGTCAGAAACCTTGACTTTGTGAATTTATTGCACAGATTTATATGTGGGAGCCTTTAGGATGATAGGCCTAAATTTAATGTTATCAATTGATGTATCTATGGTTTGATCATGCAGTTTTGTTACTTCTGTAGAAGAGACATTTTTGCAGAGAAGCTTTATAAGAGTAAATCTTTGTACACTGAAGTAATTTTCCTGGCCATGTAAGCAGACCAGCTAGTAAGAGTAGTAAATGCAAGTACATTTTGATAGGCAAATTTCCGTAGTTTCTGTAATTCAGATTGAGAGTTTTTACCTGATACTAATTGCAGGAACTTTAACAACATTTTAGTTATATCTGTTTCCTCTTGAAACTTGGTTAGCTTTTAAATTAAGAAGACATTTTTAGAAATTATAACAATAAGAGACAATCTTAGGTTTTTTGTCCCTGAAATAATCAGCTTTGGGATGTTGGAATAATGGTTTGTTAATCATCACTGTGCTGAGCAAGCTCTAGCTGTCTTACAAACATCTGTGGTCTTGTAACTCTATTTTGTATTAACAGCTAGGTATATTTTAAGTTATATTCTTAGTTTCTGATATATTGTTTAATTGGCTTGTTTATATGAAATCAATTTCTGCTTCTTGCCTTTTTCTTGCTCCTGATTGCACTGTAAATTCCATAGTGTGTGATATTAATTTCTTAGTTTCAGAATCAAATGCAATAAAACTGAATTGCACATCAGTCTATCAGAGAATAGTATTCATAAAATATTGACTAGATCTAGGGAATGCTTGGCATAAGAATTTGTTAGGTAATATTTTCAGGTTTAATGAGTAAGCAGTTTCTTCCTAAAGTAAGTGTTTCATGTTCTCTATTTCGATATTTTCATATCTTACATGGTTCTAAATAATACTTTACAAAGTAAAAAGTTAAGAGATTTTGATTTTGGCCAGCTCTGATCTAGACTTGTATATTATCAAAGGTCTACTTATAGTTTTGTTTCTTTATTCCTTGGCTAATGAACCTTTATCTCAATTTTGGTAGTTAATTATTTTGAGTGTGAAAATTACTTTTTTTTCTGGAAGAGTGGTCATATTTTAATACATTTGGAGGAAAAATGTGAAAGAAATATCTGTGTCCCAGTAACTTTAATTACATCTTCTAGACCTTGCATGTCTTTTTGTTATTAAAATTAGTAGGATGAGCTGGTAAAAGCCTGTTCAGTAACCTTGAGTTAAGAGATTTTTAAAAATATCTCTCTGCCTTGGCATGCGCATGCATGTTGTTACCATGTCCAAGAGACATCATGTTAGCTTCCTGACAGAAGGGGATTCATCCCAGTTTTTTGGGGCTCAATTGTCTGTCTACTCACTTCTATCTGCTTTACGTATTAACTTTGCTTCCTATATTTACCAGTATTATTCTGATGTGTCTAAAGTGAGGCTTCTTTGTTGTCTAATTCAGTAACATTGTAAATGTAAAGACTTCCAAAGATAGGTATGGCACTAATCTGATATAATTTTGATGGATTATTACAACAGAATTAACGTGACTTGATCCTTGCTTTCTAGAAAAGGTTAATTTCATTTTATTCTTTTAACCTTTTCCTTTGCTGTCATATTTAACAAAGATTAAAAGGTAAAAGTAATAAATACACAACTAGTCTTATTTTTCCTGATGTTGTAAAGAAATCAGTTGTTACTGACAGGTATGTATTGTGTGACTGATGCTTTACAGAGCACAGGCTAATAAGACCTCTCAGACGCTAACATGTTTCTTCTCTCACTGCAAGGTGATATATGTGGAAATGATCTATTGAAAGAATAACAGAAATTAAAACCAAAATTAGATTGATTTATGCAAGTTATAGAACACAGACAAAAATTTTTTAAATTCATTATTTCCAGTATATTTATTTTTTTTTTCTCCAAACTGTGTTGTTACCTCATTGTTTTAGATGTTAGGTNAAAACACAACAAAAAAAAACACAACCAAAAAAGAAATGAGGCATTCAGAAACACATTTTGCTCCCTCCCACCCTCTCTTATTTTCCTCTGTTTAATCAAAGTAGCTAGAGAATTTCATTTAGACTCTAAGTTGTCACTAAGAACAAGATTGGAGTCACTCAAGCTACTTGAAATAACTGTAACCCTTAGAGCTGGCACTATCTGGAAGGATTAAAGGATATAATTATAAAGACCACACAGGCAAATACTTCTGTCCTTTGCTTCTGGATTTGAGTGACTGACTGCATCTAAAATTTATTCTCAAACGCTGCATTTCTAGCACTCTTTATTTTTTATGACAAGCTTGTAAATATGTAATGGCACACTTTATGGGGGGAGAAAAGGAAGAACTTCCTTCCTTCAAAGTTTAACTGATTTTATTTGAAGCCAGAGAATGGCCAACATCCTAAGACTGAGGTATACAATTTGACCCTGATTGTTTGAAAATTGGTGTAACTGAAGCTGTAGGGAAAATTAACTAGTCCTTTATGTCAACTTGACTGTCTTACGATATTGTTAGATGCTGATTCGTATATTGTATTTTCGATCAATTAATTGTCTCTCAGTAAGGAAAAAACATAAGAAATAATTTGAAAAATTATAGACATTAGGGTAAAATTTTCAAAATATTTTTATAAGTTCAGAGATTTTATCCAAGGTAAGAAGTGTTTCATAGCCTCAGTACACTGCTAAAAGACATATGTGATAAGAACTAATAAAAGCTTCTTTAAACTCTAATGTCCATTTACTTTTCAATTACATATTATTTGTTGAAATGTCTAAGGAACATACCGACTAATAAAATACAGGATAATTATTTCCTATTTATTCATATCATTAATATTAGCAATAAATTGTCATTTTTAGGAAGCATTTTTCTGAAATAAATCATTTAAAAAATGTTTCTCAGAGCCTAGTTGATCTCAGTACTCCAGTAACATAAACAAGTATCTTGTTCAAAATCATGTCTTACAGAAACAGAAGTTTTTCATGTATGTAGAATGTATTTAATGCTCTAAATCTGATTTTTAGGAAAATAATGTGATGAAGATCTGTAATTCTGAGGTTAAGCTATATTTAAAAGTATAGTCCTGGTGTAACTTCTAAAAGAAAAACAACTGTCATACTTGCTAGTCTTCTTAGCAGATAAATTGTATGTTTAAACAAGTATTAAATCTGAAGGTTCACTGTTTTTCTTCCATGTCAGGGGTTACCTTGTCAAATATTTTTTCTCCTTTCTTTCTGTATGCGTACAGTAGGGCAGTCTTTTTCCAATGACAAACATTACAACTATTTTCAAAGTATTAGACTTTCACAGTGGTAAAGGAACTATGATTAAGGTACTCTGTCAGAGGCATGCAGGTTTATTAGTAGTAGTGAATTTTCATTCTAGATTTTATAAGGATGCAGAGAGGGAGCCAAGTACATATGAAGGGCTATCATTCAGTTATTGTTTTAGTGTAAGAACTAGGTGGTTGCTTTTAAAATCTGAAATTGCCAGCACGAATGGTTAAATCACATTGGGAGATAATCTATTGGTGGCAACAAATGGAGGAAAAAGATCCCTGAGGGTGTCACTGTGTTTTCCAAAAGTTATGGCAAATTTAGCAATACCTATTTTTTTCAAAAACAGCAAGTAATTTAATGTTGTATACTCTAGGAGGGTTGATTTAAGAGGCAGAGTAGATGATTGGGTAATTGATCTGAAAATTAAAGAGGAATATATTGGTTCTGAAGAAATTCTTATGATTTATCCTATAAAAAACACTTTTAAAAATGTCTCTATGGAGAGAATGGCACAATAGTCATGCTACATGATATAATGAACAGTGGTGCATTTTACATTAATGAGACTGAAAATGTAATTTATATTTTTGAGTGATACATTATAAACAATGCAATTGTTAACATTGCAGTTGTTAACATAACATTAGTATAGACTTGATTGCAAGTATATAAGCTTTTATGTTACAAGACAATTTTAGTTTTCATATTCATTTTCTTGCTTACAAGGAATCAAACAAGGAGATTAACAGAAAAAAAACCTTATGTGTTCCATTGCAAATTCATCATAGTTGTGACAAGTCAAACAAATGAGCTGTCTTCTCATCAAGACAAGCTTCTCTAGCAACATATTGGAATACCAGTGGCATGTAGCATTTCATGAACTGATGAATGCTGACTCCTGCAGTAATCACTGAAGAAATACAAGCATGATTTTAAAATCACATTTTCTTATCTTTTGTCCTTATTACAGTGCATTTATAGTTCTTCCCTGGAAGAAAACTCTCCAGGCTTTAATCTTGTAATAGAAACTTTTCAAAGTTACACAGCAGTGAAGAAAAGAAAATTCACATTTGTATTATTTTCCAGAGGACTTGTCTGTTCATATTTCAAGCAACTCACATATTCAAAGACTTCCGGGAATATTGATATAAAAGCATTCCATGTAAAATATTATTTTTCTCCAGTGTGTACCTGAAACTATATGCATTTTCAGTGAATTGAATGGAACAATTCAGAAAATGAAGAAATTGAGATACAGTACATTACACTTGTGGATTGTGCTGTTGCTATTTAGAATGTTCTGAAAGATGTTCTATTGTCTTCTGACTGTGATTTTGTTGTATGTGTGTTCCAGATGTGTGGAGGTGATTGCCAAAGAAGGCCGGAACCTGAAAGAGTTGTATTTAGTATCCTGTAAGATCACTGACTATGGTATGTAATGCACTTTTAACTTCGTTTTTGTGAAGATTGAGCTCTGCTAGCTTTGCACAGGTCTCTTATGTGTAGGAAAGTGTTGGAAATATATAGATACATATTTTCAGAACCTTTATCCTTAAAAATAAGAAATGTACAAAAGGTGTTTGACATGCTTAAAAATCTCTGTGGTTACAAGTATTAAAGTCAGTGTACGTATGTGCTGCAAAGTGTTCCTTACAGAATTGACAGTTATGGGGCAGACCTGGTAGAGTGCCCTTTAAATGGTCCTGGAGACCAAGCATTTGACAGAAAATCCAAAAATACATGTGCACTTCTAGATACTGTAAAAGCATAACTAAGCAACTATGAGTGTGGATTGATTGACAAATTTATTCATCTGCTTGTGACATCTGAACTGAAAATGCAAAATAAGCTGTAGCAAAGTAGAATGTATAAGCATAATTTATGATTTGTTAAGGAAGTAAAAACTTTGCCTTAGATTAAAAATGTGATGGGAAGTGAATATTAATGAATCTAACGAGAATGTAGAAGGGTGGAGTAAGGCTTCACCATTTTTCTTTTTTCCTTTTTTCATTTATTTCCTGGCACTTCAATACCAGACTTTCACACATTTGGTTGTAATGCTGTTAAGTTAAAAAAGTGGGCTTCTTACAGTGCTGTAAGCTCAATTTGTTCTTGAACTTCCTTTATCAACAGCTGCCTCTCTTCTACAAAGTGAAGAGAAAAGCTGTTCTCTTCCTAAGTGCTTTTCAAGCACTCATGTCCTCCACACCTTTGCATTTGTGGCAAGCAGAGGAAATCAGCTGATAAGCATGTTCATGACTTGTGTGTTCATTCAGGTGGTCTTCCGTGATCTTACGAAGACTTACTGCTTCGCATTCATAGTTGATCAGGCTCCTCCAAGAAGTAGGAAAGAACTCTGACTTGGTGGGAGCACGTAGCAATATGCAGATGGGCTTTTTTGTTTGATAATCCTGAGGGTGAAACACATAATTGTCCTTGCTTTGGAAATTAAAATCTTAACACCAATTTTAAATTGTGACTGTCCATATTTTTGCACTGGGTTTATAAAACATACCTAGAGCTGTTAACCAGATTTCATGCAGCTTGATCAAGTACAGCTGCAGGCATGCAGTACAGAGGCAAGATTTTTAAAGACTTCTTTGAAACTCCTCAACAACAGTTTTTGATGCTACAGTAGTTAGTGGAGTTTTGACTTCTAGGAAAAGATCATAATTGCTTAGCAATTCGACTGGAAAAGGATTAGTGATATTGCTAATTTTCACTAAAATTTGTAATCATTTGAGACATTAATTAAGCAAAAATATTGGTAATAATTGCAGTAAATATAGAAAATTATTACAGCAAAACCTGTTATTATTGCCCTGCAATTTTTACAATAGATCTGTATGTGTGAGGTAATTTCATGTACTCTAGCAAAGACTATAAAGTGTGAACTTTGATATTTTATTCATTTAATTCTTTTGTTTCTGATTGCTACAGTAAGAGAGTATGCAGAACTACCAGACAGACATACTTTCATGCAATTAGTATCTTTAAAACACATTAAAATACTAAATTTTATTTTGAAGCCTAAAATCTAAATTAAAAGCTGTGCACCCCAATAGGCAGCATTCCTTTCTCAGATATTTTGCCACCCAGAAAAATGTTTTGTTATATTATACAAAATGACAGAAAGAAGAGGATGCAAAGAGGAATTGAAGTATGTGCACATAACAAGAGTTGCTAACTTGTGAGAAAAAGAATATATTACTCTATTTCTTGTTGCTTTACAAAATGGTTGATTTTGTATTTTTGCATATGCAAAAAAGTGCATTTTGACGACTCTGAAAAATTTATAAAATGATGTCCTTGTTTATGTTTGTCTAGTATAATTTTCTAAAAAAAAATTTTTAAGAATCCTCTTCAAAAATTCATGCTACATTGTAGCATGCTAGGATGCTTTAAATTAGTTTAAAAGTTTCTTTACATCCAGCACATTGTTACATGCTGAATTTACCTAGACTGACAGGAGAGACTGATTTATTATAATCTTTGAGCTAAGCACCTGTTTGCCCAAGAACACAGAGTGAAGTTAAAGCTGACATTAGCTCCTCGTATCGTTTTGCCCTTTTGTTAAACAATCATGAATTAAGCTTGGATTGTCAGTGTTGTCTTTGAATTTCCTGCCTTTTGTGTCATAGCCTAAACTTTACTTAAACATAGAGGGGTTTGTATTTAAGCTTTTACTAAGAACTAGTAAGAAAGCCAGGCTTTCTCAGCTGTGGGGAGACTGTGTCAAATGAATTAGGTTGATGTGAAGATGTATAGTGGTGAGCTAAGGCAGCAAGCACATACAGAATTGTGTGACTGTCTTTTCAATTTTATGCTCTAGTTCTGGATTTTATTGATATCCTTAGTGCTGGGAATTTGTTTTAAGTAAATTATTACTTATAAAGTTTGTAATGGTGCAGCTCTGAAACGTGAAATTTTGTGTTCAAAGATTTTATGAGACTAGCCTGTGAAACAAGAGTAGATGTTAGACCACTGGTTTTTGTCCGTATGTGCAGAGTCATTTCAAGGCAGACTTTAAAATGCAGGCTTCCAGTATGAGAAAAAAAAAGAAAAAGAAAAAAAGGAAGGAAAAATTAAAAAAAAAAAAAAAAA
>VZRU01007049.1:23668-34202 GCA_013398155.1 Pedionomus torquatus | reverse complement strand
AAAAAAAAAAAAAACCAAACCAAAAAACAACTTTTGAAAAAAGGTTTGGAAGAAAGTGCCTAAAATCAGCACTTTGTACAGTTGCACCATGAAAAAGAGCTAAAGAAATATCTGAAAAAGTACCCAAAAAATCATTAGTAGTCATGCATTTAGCACAGTTCAGTGAATATGTTTATCTCATAACAATTCCTGTCAAGTAACTTGTAGAAGATGACAGTTGTCTCGATAGTTGTCTTGTAGAATTTCCATTACCTGATAGTTCCGGATTTTACCTAGCTTAAAAAGTCTCTGTTTCTAGTTGTAAAGCATTTCAGACGCAATGCTTGGCACAAGGACCTGAGGTGAAATGTGGTATTTTGCTGATACCTTTAAGATTCTGAATATTGAAAAAGGAGGTCTCTAGTTACATAGCCTTTTTGTTTTCTAAAATTGTGGGTTTTCTGTTTTCATATTGCCTTTTTTCATCATTTACTGATGTATTTTGTGTCTCTAAGAATACATGAGTTTTTAAAATTTTTTTCTTCTATAAGGATGTTTGCTGAGAAAAAAAAAAAAAGACTTTCAGCACGCTATAATTGAATTATATAGTTTTTATTTTAAAATAGCTGTTAGAAGTGGATGTCTGGAGGAATAAGTTAGTATTTATACTCACCTAAGTCCAACTTCTTTGTCACAAGACAAAATATAACTGTACGTTGCCTTTTTTATTTCACAATTAGATTACGGATTTTCTGAGAAGTGAGATACAGCTGACAATGTTAAAAATAGTTTTGCAAATTGGTGTTAAACTCTAATGTTTTAATATTTATTTGCATATGCTTTCTATTTTGAAATAGGATATTTCCATTATAAGGGGATCAGATCTTCATACTTAATAATACAGATAAATCCCATGAAAGTCGCTTAAATTTTCTCTCCAATATTTAGCATTTGTTATGTAAATCATAAAAAGTAAGCCTTTTGTGAGTATTTCCTCATAAAAGAATGTTTCATTTCTGTTTCTCACTTGATTTAGCAAATCTGTCTAATCCTGGATCTCAGTAGTACTATTTCTTTCTTACTTTAAGCTTTTTAAATATATTTTTAAAACGCCATGTCTCTTGTACAGTATTATGTGGAAAGGAAATGTATTTTTTGTGGGATAAATGCAGCACTTATGGATAGACATAAGGAAACAGGTAGTAAATGCATTTTTGAGTTAAAAAGATTTCATTCTTACACATTACTGGTTTGCAATCTCTTAATTTATATAATATAAATAAATAGAGCTTTCATTTTCTCTTTCAGAATTATTTTTAGTTTTGTGTTGAGTTTTAAGTTACCCTACTTCTTAGAATCAATCTTTCCCCTATTATGCTTTTCCATGCTGTGTGCATTTCTTTCTCTTTTTTACTCTTTTAATGACCTAATGCATGCAAACAGTAATCAAATTGAGAGCTGTGTTTGTGTCTGTGAGTAAGTGAACAGAATTTTTTCACGGGCTGGGGCCTCCGTTGGTTTTAGTGGTTATCTATGTTCTGCATATATGTATGTCTGTTTGTGTTGGTGGTAATGGAAATGGTGGTGTTATATAAACTAATTACGTTATATATTTATTGCTGTATACATACAAAAGAAAAACAAAAGTTGTATATTGCTTTCTTATAAACTTATTTTTAATTCCTTTCCACAAAAACATTTTCGTTCTACTTTTTGTTCTGTTAATTATTCAGAGACCTGAACACAATGAACTAAATCAGCAGAATTGATGATGTTTAATGCCAATTTTGAGGCTCTCTTAGGCTTAGTTTTGAGGTTTCTTTTCCCTGGATAGGCTGCAACTACAGCTCCAGTAGACTGTAATAATTAATTAGCTGAAGAATAAGTATGTGGTAAGCGATCTGTATCTTTTCTCTCTTGTATGCATTAATGATACTTACTTTAGCAAAATATCTAGCAGCTAGTAATATGGTTTTGTTTACTTTTATATTAAAATGTTATTTCTTTCAGAATTGTGAAGCAAATATTTCTATAGGAACTCTGGAAATTAATAAAGGTCAGGGAAAGCTTATTCTAGCAATAGAAGTGAGTTAGAAAGTTTTATATAGTTTAACAAACCAGCAGTACATAGTATAACTTACTGTCCCTTCTGCCATTCAGATGGCATTACTGTTTCTGTTGGAGTGTGCAGAGTGAAGATTTGGAGTCTTTTCATGTATTTCAGAACCTCTGTGTATTTCCCTCTAGCTAGAAGAAAAATTATAGAGTATACAGCTTTTGTAAGAACGTTTTTCAGCTTTTTGGTGTAATTTTTTTATATTCATTTTATATTTTTGTTTCAGTTTGGAGAAGTTGTTCATACACAGCCTTGTAAATATTGACACCTAATTTTATTTCTAGAAGGGATTCTGTTGGCATTGAAACCAAAAGGTTTATTAATGTGAGGAAGGATCGCTGCATACTCCTGTATTTTGAGTTTGAGACCCTATCAGAGGACGTCGGTAGTTCTGCTAAGAGTGTTCACAGAGTGAATAGATAATTTAGTCATCTCTCTGGAGTTTTTGGTAGAAATCATTAAAAAGAAAAAGTCAAATTAAAACTTTAGCTAAAGTAATCCCTGAAGCAGAAAAAAAAAGCCCCTGAACAGTATATCAGCACCATATATAATTCATAGCTATCAAAAAACAAATTTTCTTTGTGTAAGTTTTAGCAGTGTTCCAAATGACACTAAAATTTTGTGCAGTTTTCTTTAGAAGTTGATTTGAGATACCACCGTGCATCTTCAAGAACCATACAGTGAGATAAATTGCTGCAATAGCATATTTCTCAAATAACAGATAGTTGTAAATCTTTTGCCCTACAGTACATGATAAATGATTTTCTCTTTGAGCAATGAGATGATACAAACTTTCAGACTATTTTTTGTCATACTAGAAGGTGGGTTGTGCCCCTTAACCTGCACTTCTAAGGATAATGTAGTATAATAGCCAGTTGGAGGAAGCTGGATGTAGATGCACTTTTGAATCACCAAGATGAACAGAACAGAAGCCTGTGATTTCTACATATTTTGTTCCCAGTTGGTTGTTCTAAATGTGGAAAATGGAGATGTTATCGTAGTTCAGGTTTGTTTTGTCTTATAGCCATCTATAGGTGCTGTTGTTTTTACTTAATTTCTTCTATGAGAAATGTAGTGGTTTGGGTTGTTAATTCAGTTATTTGGTGACAAACTCAGTGGGAGTTTATCAATCATAATAGAAAGTTTAATTCTGTACTTCATCTCTATAGATAGTGCTTCTGTTAATCTTTGAAAAAAGGTGCCTCATCCTTGAGTGGCAAAACACAAAATATATTTCTGATAGAACAAAAATTGAAATGAAATTGAATTGAATTGAAATGAATTGAAATTGAAACCACAGCCTATGCCTATGTTGCCAGAAATACATTTTCAGGTTTTTGTTTATTCATTTGCTGTATTTTCTGTCTTAAGAAACTTCACTATAAAACTGAAATTTCATTTGAACAAGGACCTGGCTTTCGTTCTTATGTGATATTTGTATTTCCTGTTTTATATGACCTTTAAAAAATAACACATAGCTTTATTTCATCAGTGTTCATGTTATACCTGTATTGAAAATAGTGTGCAACTCAGCAAAAATATTTTTGAAATTATAATATCTAAACCCTTGTTTTTTGCAGCTGAAGACTGATTTAAAAGGCAAATAAATAATTACATGTAAACTATGTAATTATGATTATATTATGAACGTTAGGGTCAGTGATATTTGGCTTTGTACTTTGATAAAAAAATCCAAACTACCAAAAAAGTGTATTGTCACTTTACATTTTTTCCTTATCTTTCATTTTAAATAGTATCTGTAAATTTCACACTGCAGTGGAGAATACCATTCCGAACAGAACATTTGCTTTGCAGTCAAAGGTAGATTTAGATGATAAAAACAACCATGGAGCTTGTATCTAATATGAATCTAATTCTGATTTGATTAGAATATAGTTTAATTTAAAAGTTTAAAACATTTAATACTTCCTGACAAATAGCAATAATGGCTCAAATTAACACCCTGTTGTTATAGTGCTCCTAACCACTTTAGTTGTTGAGTAGCAATTGCCAGTACACTTTAAAAATCCGTATATTAGCTATATTTAAAATTATTATTATAAAGCCTAGTATTAGTCTCACTGGAGATTATTTAAGGGTCCCTCATAACTCTAAATTTAAAAGCAGCATTTGTGGTTTTGTTAAGTGAGAGAAAACAGAAATCAAAAGGAAAAAAAAGGAATTTACCAAGTATTTTTCTCACAATCAGTTACAGTACAAAACTCTGGATGATATCCATAGCCATAGTAGTGAAGGGTTGAATCATATTTTAAAGTGACTCTGCTGGTTTGTAATTGCAATTTATTTCTTCTAAATTCTGGGAGCTAGTTTTATGATCCCCTTTTTAATGCATTTTAAAATATACTTTAAAAAACTACATTTTAAAATGAGTATGTTGCTTCAGTGTTACCTAAATAAAACTGATTATTTTCTTCAAACAGCATCCATAATGGAGATTTCCATTCAGAGTGCTTAAATATGGTAACTGTTCTTTAAACTTCTTAGCAAGTAATATGTTTCTTACAATGTACTTACTCGAAGTAAGTTGAGATTTTAAAACTAGTAAATTTTGGTGGTAGGATCGTCTTTCTATATTCTATTTTGTAGCTTCTCTTGACTAGTTGTTGAATTCCAGATTCAACTGATTGAATACTGATATTACTGAAGGGAGGCTCATTTTTACCATAATCTGACTGTCTGCCTGCCTTAAAAAAATATATTAAATACTTCATGGAGATACTAATAATGCAATTATTTTGAATGCCTAAATTTAAGGAGGGGCTGGGGGAGGCAGGGATGGGGACAAAACATTATTATGTTCTTTTAATCATTTCTGTAGTCTCAGGGATTGCATTAAGATACCAAATGCCTAGAAACAACTTTTTTTCTTTAAATTCTAGAAAAGACACTGATTTAAGATACTGATGTAGTTCATTAGAATAGAAATAAAACCAAATAGCTAACATCACAGCAATATGATAAACATTGTTTCAGAGACTTATTTTTTTAAATAAGTAATATAACTGCTTAACAAAAGCAGTTCAATGGTTAAATGGTTTTAAGAATGGAGAGGAGATTTAAATTGTAAATCTATTACATTTCTGCCTTGTGGCATACTACCAAGGCCTCATTATGTATGTACATTAATATATCTCTTATGTTTAAGTATGGCATCTGTGGCCAAATATTTAAATGTTATGGATTAGGGAACATATACATTTTTTTATTCTTGTTAGTTTGAAACATAAATTATGAGTCAGCAGCAAAAACAGTAATAGAGCTTCTACTAACATGAGTTTTTATCAACTTGTCTAAGAACAGAAGATGCATCCAAAATATATTTTATGTTAGGTAATGAAGTGAAATCGATACTTCTGCTCTGCATTCCTTTAACTGTGGTGGTTTGTAGTTAGCTTTGCTGTGAAAAAAGCATTTGATTTTTACCTCTCTAATGAAGTATACGAAGAAGTTAGTGTTGTCTTTGTAAACAGTAACCTCTTTCCACACACCAGTAGAACAGAGTGTAGAAAATGTTCTGTTACTGATGTGGGGAACGTGATTCATATGATTCACAGATAATCTGGAAGGCAAGTATTATTGTGATTTCAAAAATTAATAAATTGACATAAAAATTTTGGTTTGGCCAACATCAAAGATTTGAAGAATTTTCTGTAAAAAATTATTCTCAAAGTAGCTTTTAAGTTATGTAATTTAGTTCCTCTTAGGCCAAGTGGGATCATATTAGCTTTTGGAATGTCAAGTGTCTTTCTGAAACATTCAGACAACAAGATTACTTTTTTGCAGTTCTCTTTGGCTTAGTGCCATCGTCCCTAATTTTTAGCTCTACATACTGAACCATATTAATTCTAAGTACATGATAACTAATACAGAAGCATACTAAAATATGTCCAAAAATAAATGCATACAAAGTTTAGTACAAAGGGAAAGACATAAAAGTGGATGAAGGGAATTCTTTAATAATGTAAGAAAACAGATTTTATGTATACGAGTGTTTTTTTTAAAATATACCATTTGGGTTCTTCTGTTCATTTTTATATGTATTTTGTGACTGATACACTATATAAGCGCTATTACATCAGTCTGTTTAGATGCATTAAAAAAAATACAAATATTAGGTATCTTTGAATGTTATTGGCTAGATATAGTGATCCAGTTCTACAAAATTCTAAATGTTATCAGTAATCTGAAAATATTAATACTTATTAGCTTTTGTCTAGATCAATGTTTTGTTGGCTTTTTTTAAAAACTATTTAAATAGAATTTATGTTTACAGGATGTGATTATATTATCTTTTAGAAACTCAGGAAATTTAGGAGCTTGGTGGTCCTGTCATTTATCGATGTTAGAATAAATATGAAAAGCAAAAGAAATTTCCAATACTGCCAACATTTGAGAACACTGAAATTATATCTTACATTTTGCATAAATAATTTTATTTTGAAGAGGTAGTAACAGCATCTCTCTCTGCTTCAAATATGGAAGCATATATTCCTTGATTCTTGATTAAAATCAAGATTAAATCTTCCTTGATGAAATCTGTAGACGTACATCAATAATAATATTCTAATGTCAATTTTATGCTTAAAATCACTGGACCTCTTTTTTTTTTTATATACTACCTTAGATGTTAGTACAAACTTCTTGATAGTTACAGCAGTTTACAGTCCTTTCCTGTGTTTTCTTAAGGAACTCAGTAGTTCATGTATCTTCCTTTTCGAGTACCTGAACTAATGCACCTTAAATTAAAGGATTTTCTCAGTTTAAGCACCTATCAGGTATCGTGTCTGCTTACTCATACAAAGAAAGCATCCTAGAATATCTGTTTGCTTTTAAAAAAAATTCTATTCTGAATCTTAGCAAGCAACCAGGAAACAAAAACATCAAGGATGAAATTAGAGTTGTTCCTCATTTTTTTAATGGTTTGTGTTTGTCAAAGACCTAGGTCTTGCCCCATTAGGGATTGAACATGGACTTGAACATATTTATATGGTATAATCAAAAAATCATGGAAATATTGGTTGAAAGGGACCTCTGTGAGTCACACAGTCCAGACTTCCACTTAAGGTGGGTCTGTCACCAGCCCTAGATCAGGTTCACTGTGGCTCTATCTAGCTATTTCTTGAAGACCTCTAGCAATAGAGATTCTGCTATATCTGTGAATGTTTCAGTGCTGCACTTCCACTTCTAAAGATTTATTATTTTTTTTCCTAATGCCCAACCTAAACCTCACAAGCCACACTGTGTGGTCATTGACCTTGTTACATCTTGTGGTGAGCTCGTGAGTCAACTTTGATTCCATCATTCTTGTAACCACCCATACAACTTAGATCTTAATAATGTAGTGTACTCGTGGGAAGATTAAATATGTATTATTTTTGCATCTGAACTGAATCTGGAACTTAATAAATTCGGAAGTGAACAAATGCTAACAAATACTCATAAAAATAAATTTCTATTTCTTGGTTAGCCAAACAATGGCTTTTCCTATCATGAGATTTTTATGCTGCATTTATCACATTGAATTTTTCCTTAGGCCACAAGCACCATTTTCGCTATTTCCTTTTAACCTATTAACTTATTATTTAGGAAAAAAAAAAAGAAAATAAAAGAAAAAAAAAAGAATGTCTTGTGAATTAATTGTATTTGCTTTCTTTTTGCAGTTATTTTGAAATATCATTAAAAGTCAGTGACAATGTTGCCTATAGCTTTATTTTAAACTGGTGGGGATATTGGGAAAAACATAAAATGTTCTTTTGGCTGCTTGGATATTCCTATATTTTCATGTAGGTAAACCACAAGCTGTTTAAGTTTCATTTTGTTTTGAAAGCAGACACAATGACAAAAACTCCTTATATTTGAACAGCAATACAGGTTAAAGTTCTCTAATGTCCTAACCTACTGGCTTTGCTGGTAGTTTCTCTGTGATGAAAAGTGAAAGAGATCATAGTATTTAATGGGTGCCACCTAGTACAAGGACACACAAACCAGTTGCAGTTGTGGTATAACAAATCCCAAATTATGTGTATTGTACATCTCCTATACTCCTCACACTTTTCATCTGAATACCTGCTGTTTCCCTAGAAGTAGAGGTTTATACCCCTTTTCACCCATGAAGTGGAAAATAGCAGTGTAATGTAGCCATTACTGTTAGTCTACAATGCCAGTGTAAAGCTTTATTGTCTGACTTAGTGGTATCTGTTTTTCTTGGTTAATGCTTGGGCTGAACAAAAACACTGTAACAGAGTTTGGAAGCTACTTCCAAAACCAGACTTGAGGAGCTGGGGCTGTAAGTTATGATGTCCTAAAGTGGCATTGCTGTACCTGGTTTTGGAACTTGGTCACATAGGGGAAGCCAGAACTGCTGACTGGAAACATAGAATCATAGAATGGTTAGAGTTGGAAGGGACCTTGAAGATCATCAAGTTCCAACCCCCCTGCCATGGGCCGGGACACCTCCCACTAGAGCAGGTTGCTCAAAGCCCCATCCAGCCTGGCCTTAAGTACTTCCAGGGATGGGGCATCCACAACTTCTCTGGGCAACCTGTTCCAGTACNATCATCTTCGTGGCCCTCCTCTGGACTCGTTCCAACAGTTCTATGTCCTTTCTATGTTGAGGACTCCAGAGCTGGACACAGTACTCCAGGTGGGGTCTCACAAGAGCAGAGTAGAGGGACAGAATCACCTCCCATGAC
The DNA here is from genome assembly GCA_013398155.1 of Pedionomus torquatus. Classification (NCBI taxonomy): domain Eukaryota; kingdom Metazoa; phylum Chordata; class Aves; order Charadriiformes; family Pedionomidae; genus Pedionomus; species Pedionomus torquatus. Next base: position 25,394 of record VZRU01007049.1, on the reverse strand, counting down.
CTGCTGGTCACACTTCTTTTGATGCAGCCGAGGATGGGGTTGGCTTTCTGGGCTGCCAGCACACACTGCTGGCACATGTTGAGCTTCTCGTCCATGAGCACTCCCAATCCTTCTCCTCAGGGCTGCTCTCCAGCCATTCTCTGCTCAAACATGATATCCTCCAGGTTTTTTGGGTACCTTGGGTCGCCAGGCAGAAAGAAAAGTTACTCAGAGCTACTTTTTTAAGGAAAAAAAAACAGTAACATATTTAAAATTTCACACCCTTTTCTTTGTTTTGTACATTTCAGTTACATCACATTCATCAGAGTGACTGTGGCTGGTGTATTTTGTATTGAATCTGATGGCCCTGGAACATGTGAGGAGTTCTTTGCCCCCTGTACTGGAAGTCCATGGAAAACTTTTTTCTTTCTTTCTGTGTCCACACAGGATAGTTTAGATGAGAGTAGTTCTTGTACATGCTGAGAAAGTGGAAAAATACACTGATAGGGAATTCTCTGTGAAACAGAAGTACTTTATTTAGGGCTATACTTTTGGCAGCTATTAACCAGTATAATTACGTGATCCAAATCTTGAATATTTTGCCTGTAAATCCTCAAAGTGATGTCACTGAAAGAAATTATGATACCCACAGATTTTGCTTTGGTTACTTAAATCACCTCTTTTGTTTCTCTTTGCTGGCTTAGGGACAAATCAGTTCTTTATTTTACCTAATGTAATTCAACAATTTTATATAAATAGAACTTGTTTTCTCTACCATTCTGTGCTTTTGTCAGACAATTAAAGGAGGATTAAGAAATCACTCTGGTCAAATGTTATTACTAAGAAAAAAAAGAAGGAAAAAAAATCTATTGTGTCCTTTAGTCAATAGTTATACAAGTACACCTTGAAACTAATAGAGACTGCAAACTGAAAGAAACCTAATGCATTGAGCTCTCTATTGCCTCTGCAATCCATATTTTCTTATAAGCTATGATTTATGACCTGTGAGGTTTTGCACAGGTTCTGTAAAAGAGGCTAAAAGATGCACTGGTTTTGTATCGGCACAAAATCTTTTTGTGATTTTATGTAGAGGGGTTTGCCAACAGCTATGTTTTTTCACATGTATGCATTTAACAAAAATGGCACATTCATGCACAAACATGCACACAGGAAAAATAGCTGTTTGAATGTTGTTTCTTTAATTTTTTTTCTAATATAATCACAATTGAAAATTAAGATTATTTAGACTACAGAAGTAGCACACATTTTACAAGGATGTCTTTGGGAGAGGAGAAAGAGGATTAAATAACAGTCTGAAATATTTTTTTTATGTTTTACTTACTTATAATACAGTTGAACGTTTTGTAAGTCAAGATTACTGGTGAATTTCTTCACATGAATTCCTCTTCTTTTTTAATCAAAATAAAAAGGTCAACAATGTAGTCCTTCTGGTAAAATAAAGTACAATTTGATTACTTTCCGCTAATGCATAAAACCATTTAATTTGATTTTAGGAAGGGGAAGGTCTCTAATGGAAGGGAAATGGACTGTAAAAATTAGGTGCACCCACTTATATTTACCTCTGTTCATGCAATTGTAAATATTGCTGCTAGTGCCAAACAAAGAAATAGCAATACTTGAATCATAAACAAATTTGGGAAATATATATGAAGTGCATAGAAGCAAACCCTTTCAAATTTACAAAGTGAATGAATCTCATTGAATTATCTATATGTGCTGTTGTACT
>VZRU01007049.1:765-23651 GCA_013398155.1 Pedionomus torquatus | reverse complement strand
AAAAAAAAAAAAAAAAAAAAAGGCAATTCTGAAAGCTGTGGAAACTAGTGCTACAACCCATCCCTCAAGAATCTAGTTCCCTGGTTCATAGTGATTTAATAAATTATACAGGTCATGTGGAGGGATTGATTGTTTCAGTTAACATACAGATACTCTGTAATACTTCTTTAGTATACGTTCATGCAGGTTTTTCATTCAATGGATGAAATTACCTATCCACACATCTATGCCCTGTTCCTTATGTAAGATGGTTCTGATTCTCTAATCATCATGGTTACAACTTTGAGCATTGTCACTCGTCTGATTACCAAAGATTCTGGTACTAGAGACTTTGAAGCATCTCACAGTTTGCAGATATAAAGTCCATAATCTTGAATCAAGATTTAACAAAGAAGCATTTGTGTAGTTCCTATGGGAAGTGGCTTAGAACTGCACACAGAAAGTTAAGCTTATTACTGTACTTGATAATGGAGCTACTGACAGGTCTTTTGTTGAATGCAAGTTGGTGCACATCAGATTGTCAAAGATGGAAAGCCTTGTTGGTTTTTTTGCTGACATAGACTTTAAATCTTGAACATCTGATGATATCACATAGGGAATAAAAGTAGCTTTAGATGTATGGGAATAAAAGCAAGAGAATTCAAAATAAAACCTATCAGTCACAGCAATAACATGTGCAGCCACGGTTTAGGGAAAAAATCCTTCCTTTTTTTTGCTGTCAGCTGGAACTTTGATCTGTTCTGGAATTCAGAAAAGATTCTCCCTACTTTCCAAAGTTTTAATTGACTATGTAAAATATTTTAAAATTCTGCTACACTGAATACAGAATTTATGATAACTTTCAACTCTGTTGGTGGTCTCAGGGCTACCTGATGCTGATTTGGAGACATCAGCCAGCCTTCCTGTCATGTTCCAGAATATTTGGGGAAAAAAGTCAAAAAAAGTTAAAAAATCTGTTGTTAAGTTTGGCCATTGCAAATTTGGGTATGTATTGCTGATATTCAGTCACTTTATATGAGGAATATACTGAGGAAGGTACTGTAGGTGCCCTCTTACTTATGCCTGGCTTCTTTTCACTTCCCTAATATTGCGCAGAAACGTTCATAAGTGCAGCATAGGTATTTTCAATCTCTTCTAAAGTCAAGAGCCAAACCACCTATTCTCTAAAGGGCCAGGCAAGGTAGCAGGTTCATCTGGAAGCCACTAATAGGTGCCGGAGGGCTTTGGGAATAATAGAGGAGAAGGGAGGTTCAGGGATTTGATTGCTCCAGCAGTTTAACTGACTAATATGGAGTAAAGATATAGTTTCAGCCAGAGGAATGTGGCTTGTGACATGGGGAGCTCTGAGGTGAGACCCTCAAGAAAATTGGAGAATAGGCAATTCCTGGGCTGGAAAGTACTTATGTATTAAATAATTTTATCTCAGGAGTAGAAAAAATAGCAGATATGGATGTTAAAGTGGAAAGGGTAGGAGGGGGTCTTCAGCAAGTGTTAGTGGATGCTTGGGCCACCCATTTGCTTCGGAAAAGGAATACACATACAGGCTTGTGGCCTTATCCTTCTTATTTTCTGTACAGGAATGTCAATTCTCAATTCATTCATCTTCTCTGTTGCTACTAGAAATGTAGTACATAAGAGTGGTTAAATAATTACGGCGTCTTGTGTGCTTATTTGAATATTTTGAAAAAAAAATCTATTCTAGACCATCTGGTATAAATACTGGCAGGAAGAAAATTACCACATGATGGTGAGATATTGGAGTCAGAAATATGCAGAAAGGCAGACATTTTTCTCAGGTTTTTTTCATTCTTCATGATTATTGTTATTTCATTCACTTACACACAAAAGCTCTGTAGCTGCCTTTCCATTTTAAGTGTGCTCAGTATTTTAATAAGTGACGTTTTGTGGCTAGATATGAATAATCTCTATTGTCTTTATATCCTTAAACTGGAAGGTTTTTGGAAATCTCTATTTTCAATTCACAGTGGCATTACAAACATCAGCTTTACCATAGATTTTTGTTTAGCAAATACGCAGTTTATCCAGAAAGCGTTTCTGCTGCCTCTCTGTTGTTGTTGTCCTCATTGTTTTCAAATTATGGTTGCTCTAATTGCTTTCGTTACCTGCTTATTTGCAGGAAATTGTCTTAGTTGCTGTAGCTTTAAATGACTTCTTTATCAGATGTCCTGTGCCCTCAGTTTTAAATTGTTCTTGAAGCAGAAGAATCTGCTATTCAAAAATGGCTTCTTTGTAATGAGAAAGAAACTCTGTTTCTAAGTTTTTAAGTTGGTCTTTCCAGCTCCATGCTCATGTCTAATTTCAGTTTTCTGAAATTTGGTACTTATATTTACCTTTCCCAAGTGCCTGTTTTCCATCTTAACTTAGTGTAGGAGCAAGCAAAACAAATGCTGTGAAAATGTAAAAAATGTAAAAAAAAATAAAATTTAGCTGTGACAATGAGGAAAGAATGCATCTGAAGTTGTGTGTTCTTTCTGTTTGCAAACAAGAATAGAATACAAGGTACATAGTTCTGCCTTACATATTTACATGTGGATTTCCTGACTAGAAAATCGGTAATCTGATTAAAACTATATACAGTATTTGTGGGTTCTGTACAAGGTCTTGGGCATACGGCTTTTAAGCAGATTTGAGAAGTACTGTTTGTTTCATCCAGCATTTGCAAGCTGGTTTTGAGCTTCTTGTGAGTATCAGAGTTGTCAGTTTAAAAGCAGAATTAGCGAACAGACATTTTAAAACACTTCTGTCTATCCAAATAGCATCTGAGCACCAAGAGAGCAATATTGATTGATAAAATATTTGTTGCTCTGTCTAGAATCCTTGGCACCAACTCATTGTTCTTATTGAAGAAAGGATAGGCTAAAATTACATAAAACTAAGTTAGGTGGGAAAAATAACTGCATTTGTGGTAGGGTTACATAATATACTTGGAGCTGTTTTATGTAATTATGAAAGTATAGATTGCTCTTATAAAGTATAAGTAGGCAGAGTGACATTTTAAAGGGAAAATGAAGATTGAAAATAAAAAATGGACATAAAAGTGATGTGATCCAGAAAGCTCACAAATTGATCTGTTACTCTAATAGTTTAAATAGAGAACTAAGAGCTTCTTTGGAGTTTGATTTGTGAAGGAAAAACTTAGTATAGGAACATGTGAAATATTAGGAAAAACTCCCTCCATTGAAAGGAACCAGGGAAATAATTCTGTAGCTATCAAGGTCCAGGAAACGTATTTTCTGTCCTGTAGGCACAGGTAAGCCTCAAGCTGTCTGGCAGCAAATAAACAGAAAATTATGCAGAAAATACATGTCTGCTTTAGACACCAAATTAGGCAAGCTGACCTGCAGTGTTGCCACTTCAGAAAGAAAAATGGACACAGCCTAATGCAAGAAGCTTTGCAAATGCATTAGTCAGAAAGGAGTCTCCAGGATAGGATAGAAAAATACGAGCAGCAGAGAGAGGTTTATTTTCTTTGCTTTGTAGAAATTGGCTTCCTGAAGTTTTGCTTTTGGATATCATAGATGACTAGAATTATTCAGAGCTTAACAAATATCTCTCAGACAGCAAAATAGGTAAGCATTAGAACATATAATATAAAGAAGCAGACAGTTTTCATGAGAAAGACCATGATATTTTGTGCCTGGGAAGTACTATTTTCATAGTCCCAGATGTCAGTACTGTACAGGCACAAAACCAGTCATCCATCCAGCCTAAGTGTTTCTCTATTGTCTTGAAAACTGACATCTGTTATTGCTTGCAAAGACCTGCATTAATTATCAGGCTAAGATGACTCCTTTTTGTAACTCTTTGGCTTCCTCCAGAATTATTACAAATTTAATGATGAAATAAGTTCCTGTGGTTTTTACACTTGAAAGTTAAATTTGTGGGATGTAGGAAAGATAACTGATTGAAGAACCCTGAAATTTTTTCTTGGTCTTTATGTCTTCTTGTCTGTTGCAGTGGTAGCACAGTTCTGATAGTCACTATGCCTTGACATCAAAACTCAAGCCTGCCTGACATGATTTCATGGTTGTCTATGCAAAGTAGAACATTTTGCTCAGTTCCTAGGCTTTTCTTTGTGCAGTGAGTATTTTTCAGTCAGGCTGTTCATTCCTGCAAGTTTGACTTCTGCTCAGCCTCTCTTCATGTGGGTGATGCGGTTTCCTATGTTTTCTCTTATTGCCTGTGGTAGGGAGGAGAAATTATGCTTTTTGAGATGCAGAATAACTGTCTACTCAAGGAATTAGTGAAAAATAAGATTCAGTTTGCTCTCTCTGTTGACAGCAATTTTTGGCTTTATATACCAGGGTAGGTCAGAAGAAGGGCAGAATCAAGCCTTAAGGAGAAATAAAGGCAGAGATTGAGAAAGAAGTTTTGAGAACCAAGAGATATTTAAAGGAAAGTGGAGGAGGGGAGAGAGGAGGAGGTATAGAATGTATGACACAATTGAAAAAAATTAAATTGTGCTTTAACATGCAATCTACCCTACTTTGCTTTTGAATTGTCTTCCCAGTCTTGTTACCTACTGGGAAAGACAGATTCCAAAATTGACAGCTGCCACTTTTCCCTTTATTCTACTTCTTCCTAGAAGACAATAATTAATAAAAATGTGATGTTTGGGGACATTTATATCTCTTGTAGCTTACATAATAGAAAGTATATGTTCTCTATTGTTACTAGTACTTTCCACGTGCTATTCAAGGAGCTTTAAATGCTTTATGTTCTCTAAGTGTGGGGGTAAGACTGATGATGCATACTTTAAGATGCAGGATAATTGTCTACTCAAGGAGTTAATGAAGCATAAAGTACAATTACTAAATTCATACCCTGAATTATTTTGCTATAGCTTTCCTAGTCAGGCAAACGAGAAGAATTGTAGAGCTATCCTGCACCTTCTGGATTGATACTATATCATGGATAGTCTAAAAGGCAACAGTCTGACCTACTTCACATGTAACAAAATGGTTTAATATCATCTCTTAGTCCTAGCACATAATGAGCAAAGTCTTCTACAGGTTGGAATCATAATAATTTTAAAAGAGCATTTCTGTCTTACATCATGAATATTAAAAACACCTTTCTAATTTGTATAAGGAAATCTTACGCAGCTACATGAAAACTGGAATAGAAGATAAAAAAGGAAACAGTTTATCAAGTGTAAATCCATTTTTTAACATTTTTCATTTCAAGTGCCTAAAATATTTTGTTGAAGAATTTTCATTGTGTTGTTGATCATCTTTTTTTTACAAATTGTTGTCACAATGGATAGTAGGATAAAGCCTAAACCCCTTAAACAAAGCTTTAAAATGGAATTGTAACTTAACTGGTCAGCAGTGTTTTGATTTCATCACTTTAATATCTCATAGTCTCTAAGGAATACAGATGTATTAAACTGAAAAATGGGATGATGATTTTATCAAATAAGCAGTCTGGTAATTGTGAAAGAGATACTTCCATGAATGGAACTGTTTTCCAGACATGCAGTGATTCTTTAAGAGATTTCTGCCTTATGATTTAGACAAACAGAAAACTGTTGAACTAGCAAGGAAAAAGACCGATTTCTAGTATTGCAGGAAACATTTTTCTTACAAATAAATGATCTATACTGAGGTAGCAATTTATCTGGCATTGAAGAAAATAAGCTCTTTTCAGAATTTCTTTAGCAGTTGAAAAAAATTGTGAGGTAAGTGTCCTCATGCAATGTGTTCACAAATCAACATCAACAGACATGTTTAAGGGAAACGTAGTTCAGGGGAGCATCCCTGTTCAGGAAATTATTGACATGCCATAGTATAAATAGAGACTGTTTTAAATGCTAGTTTAACTATTGTCTGAAAGTAATGTTTGTATTTGCTACGTGTGAGAATATTACTAGTTATGTGTCGTGCTGCTTTATTTATTAGTGGTGTTTGTTAACAGCCTTATAATAAGTGTATCTGAACAAGTTAGATACACAGCTACAGATTATTTGAGACAAAAATAATTATTTGAGTCTCCTTGGGACTTTTTTTTTTTTTTTTTAAACTTTATAAATGCTGCTATTATAAAATGCAGTCCAAGCACTGAGCTGGTACTAGAAACATTTACTGCTTAGATCAGAAAGCAGAGAAACATGTTGTGCATACTAGAGCAATTATTGACTTGCATGTTTTCAAATAATGATATAATCTGAGGTAGAGGGAAACTGAAGGAGTTACTAAGCAAAGAAAAATATAGATACCTACCTGTACTTAGATGTTTTGAACTCTGTGGCTGATGCATTAATTTTGTATCTCAATTTTTTTTTTCAGCGACTATTGGTTTTGATGTGTGACAGACTGTGGTGTTTTTTAAAGTGGACCGTAGTTATTTTCAACTAGTAATACAGTTTTCAGTGTGAGTCTTATCAAATATTCTCTATAAATATACTCTTTATCATTTATAAAGAGACATTGTATTGTGGCAATCATAACTGGAATACAGCTTTTCAAAATTGTCACGGTATCATCATCTTTTACAAAAAATGCCAAGCAGCATTTTTAGAATAACAGTATGCATGGACTAGGTAATCCTTTTCCCTCCTACCCATTCAAATGTGCATACTGCATGCAGAGTCACCGCAGGGCTATCTTTCTGTACCATCTTAAAAATTGTTTGTACAGCTGTGTCCTTGGATATTTTGTTCCATGTGCACATGATCTCAAATATATACATACCTCCATCCACGCTTTCTTATACTAGCTGAAATTCTTCTTTTTGACTGTATGTATCATGTTTAACCAAGACAACCAACCTGTTTCAATGGTTGGTTATGCCTTGTTTTGATTGTGTCACATGCAGACAATCTATATAAGTTCCTACTTGTATTCTTCTTTATGAGAAATATTTTCTGTTTTCTCCTGCAGGATATTCTGGGAAATATCTAAATCATTATTCTGAATATTGCTCATGTTTTGGTTTCTTGCTGTGAAGAAAGATCTCTGTGGGAGAATCTGCTAAAAGAAATAGGAAGCAAGACAAAGACTTAAATAAGCAAGCAGGTGCAATAAACAAGTTAGCTGTACAAAAGTTAGATTCTTGGCAAACACAGTTATTTTAGTAGCATGTATAGAGGTTCTGTAGGGAGCATCCTGTCTGTTCCTCATTTGCAGCAGATTTTGTTTCTAGTAGTTTTGCATTTTGATGTATATATTTGAGCAGCGTCTTCCATTAACTTTGTGTGTACTGATAATACTACTGCTGTCAGTAGTATAAGCTGTAATGACTTAGGTTGTTCATACTTATCCTCAGTGCAGTAGCAGTTCATTTCGTTCAGGTGATTCTTTATGACAATATTAGTGAAATGCATATGCAATATTAAGCTTTTCAATACTACCTTAACAGCTGCAGAAATAACTTTTCACTTTAACCTTGCTAGCAGTCCACTTCCTGGAAGCAAAGAAATAATGTATAATACCAATTGATTGTTTATAAACCTGGGAAAATTGATGTTATGTATGTAAAAAATAACATGTTAAGTAGTGCTATTTGCTACATTACTAAATAACATGTAATGTAAAAGGGAGAAAAGCTCGAGGCCAAACTGAGACGCTTCCTAGCATAGTGTCTAACATATCAAGGAATGAGACAACTTCAGAGGAGTCAGACTGTTCTCCAAGGTAACCCAAGAATAGCTACAATGTCTGTACCTAATGTACTGGATTTTTAGTTTTCTCTTAAGGCAGCTGGCATTGTGCCATAACAACCTGTGCCAAAAGTAAATGGCTCGTCCTCCCTAAACACCCTCTCATATCATCTACAGAGGTGTGTAGAAATCCTTCAAAAACAGAAACCTGATCACAAGACTGAGACATCTTTTTTAAATTAGTTTGGTCACTGAAGTTCATCAGTCATCTTTATCCTGTCAGAAAAATTTGTGATAAACTTGTTTCATATGGATAAACCTAGTTTCATATGAAACTGGGGTGCAATGGTTTACTTTTTGGTAATTTCCTTTTTGACACTTTTGATCTAAAATTGTTCCTGTGGTTAAAAAGAAATCCAATGTTTGCAAAACTGCTTAAGAAAGAATTGTTTTGTACCTTTGACCTAATGTCATAGTGGGTTATAGTGTTCTTCATGTTAATTTGGTTTGGTTCCATAATAAAGTTAATTTGTTCTAGTTCCGCAGTTGATTATGTTTATAGGATGAAGGAGGAAGGGCAGTGTGAGGAGAGAGATGTTATAACTCTTTGTGTACTGGTTTAAACCCTATATGTGTTAAACACTGTGATTTATTGTCTCAAAAAGTATTTACGTTAGTTGCATCATCTCCAGTATATACCTTTGAATATTTAAAATTAATTTACCCATACTTACCATGTATCTGTTTTGACTGAGACTGTTTCTGTGACAGAACCATCTGGATTGCATACAGACTAAAACTTAAACAGCCATATCGACTTAATTTTTAAATATATTAGCATCCTTGTAGTTTTTTTCTAGCATCTTGTTCTGTAAGAATTTGCTCAGCTTTTAATGAAGATGCAGCATGTTCATATGATTTTAACTGCTGCATGTATAACCAGTTTTGCAAGCGATGTGTGCTAACTGGGCCAACTGAACCAGAAATGTTAACATGACCTTTCTATTGTGTATTAATTAATGAAGATTTGAGTTTCAAATACAGAAATCTCAGTTGACTTAATCCCATGATACATAAACTACAGCACACAAGGAAAATTGTTGTGTCCTAGGGCTAAGTCTCTGATAGTAAGCTATAGCAGTAGGCCTTTCATTTGGATTATTTCATTTTGTCTCCCTTTTGAATCTTTCTCACTAAAATTTGATGTTAGAAGCTATTGGAATATTTTGTAATCTTTAATTTCCTTTCTCACAAGGAAAGGAGGTATATAACCTCCTTTTCCTTAGGTATATAAGGCAAATATGCATGGCCCCAGTTACTACAAGAAAAGACTATATTCCAAAGTGTTATTACAAATAGCAGATGCTTTAGCAATAATGGAATTTCTGTCTGTGGATGTTACTTAGGCGTTACTCAGTTTCTGCAGATTTACCTTAGGTGTGGAACTTCTGTACAGTTTAGCTTCAGTTCTGTATTTGAGTGCATTGATCTCCTTACATCACAAACAGGGGCAAAATTGCTCTGCAAAGAAGATGGAAAGATGTTTGGTGAATCTGAAGAATGTCAGTGTCATAGATGAAGGTAGTTCTTGAAAAATACATGCTTTTGTGAGGAAATGTGGGTGATAACTTAGTGATTAGGTCAGGAGCTAGTACATGTTTGGGGAAGTTTTAAAATTCATCCTTCTCATATTGATACTACTTGTTATGAAATCTCATTATGTGCTAGGTGCTGTATAAGTGCATGTTTATTGTTTAAAAGTTAATGTTCACAAACTATATGTCTAATAATTTATGCCTGATGTAGGTAGAAAGGGAATGTATTTTATAATGGAAATATGACAGAACTTTAGCTGGAAAGACTGTGTGGGGCATTGGTGTAATTCATCACCTGTTCTGTACTTTTAGGTTGTTTTCTAGAAATCCAGGATAGGAAGATTGATTGTTGCCTGTTTGTGAATGACATTATAATCAGTACATATGGTAATTAAGATCAACTTACAAAAGTGTCTGCAGGGTCCATCAGTTAGTTGAGTAGGTATTTGGAATAAACTGAGGTGAGTGGAACTTAGTAATTTCAGAAGGACTTCTAGTTGTAGAAATACATTCAACATACAACAAACATTTTTCTAAACTTCTGATTTCTCTTCATATACATGTAATTTTTTCACATTAAAGTTTGTAGCAAAGTTTCTGATGCTTATACGTGAACCAAGGACTTTAGACCTGTAAAACCAAACATCCAATTACAAAGGACAAGACTGCTGTTTAACTGTTACCTCCTTTGTGAGGTCTTTGTATTACTGTCTCTGAAGTGGACACCAAATGGCACAAAAATTCAGTGGTGTCATCATTATCTTGTACTTTCTGTAAGGAGACTCTAATCCAAACAAAACACAGAAATACATGGTATTTAAAAGGAGATATGACTCTAAGTGTATATTCTAGATCATAAAAACAAAACTCAAAGTGCAGATACCTGAACGGTTTATCCCTCTTGCTTGCAAGTGTAGCTTGACAAACAGGCAGTAGAGCAAATTTCAAACTACAGCATGGCTGAGAAATGACTCTGCAGTTGTTATACATTAAAGGAAATCCACACAAGTTTGTGTACTAACCATGTTATTGTTTTCATATTTCCTTAAATGTTAGTGTACTACATAAGTTTGAGTTCTAAAAAGGTGGAGAACTATTTACAAAATGGACACTATGAACATGGAGGTAGATTCCTGTGTATTCAGTATGTGATCTATAGCCAGCCATAAAAAGATGCGAGAACACTGCTCTGTATTACGTTTTATTTACATTCTTCAAAATATTTTAAGGGACTACTTAGTTAAGCTTCTTTTGTTTGAAAAAGAAAACACAGCAGCTGAAAAGATACCCAAGATCTGAAATTTGTAGTCTCTTGTAATATTCTTTCTGGCACATATCATGGGAAAAAAATCAGTATCAAGCCCTGAAATTTTATTAACACTGAGTATTTTGAACCTGAAAAGGAAGCTTCAAATAATACATTCCTTTGTAATCCATACCCAAAGAGAAGTTTGAATGTAGCAGGCATTTATCATCATTCTGGTTCAGTTTTGATACTTCCAGCAAGTCCCTCTCATGAACCAGGACCCTGTTGTGATGTACTGCAAGGCCAACATTTACACTTTAATAAAGCAGTAGAATTACATAAAAATAAAACAAAAGATGTTTGTCGTTACCTTGTTCATTAAATCTTACACTCAGAAAAATCAGATGAAAGCTTCTCTATAGATAGGAATAGTAGTCTTCTCTGTTACTACAATATCTTAGCATTCATAAAACAATAGCTTCATGTAACATTTTATGAAGCAGTAGCTTTAGAGTTGAAATTTTTCCATGTATTATAGTCATCACAGGCTAACCTTTCTGTGTTGGTCAAAATAGTATATTATTCTGCAGAACAGTACATGAAGAAAAATATTCCTCTCCCCATGTTAAATGTTTTATAGACCATTTTGGTTGAAATGCGATGGCACCTGCAGACTTTGAAAGAGGGACTTGACATTTGTGGTAGATAAAGGTAGATAAGGGATCACCTATGGATGTGATCTATTTTGACTTCTGTAAGGCCTTTGACACGGTCCCCCACACCATCCTGCTTGAAAAATTGGAAGGATACGGATTTGATGGGTGGACTGCCCAGTGGATAAGGAACTGGCTGGATGTTCACATCCAGAAGCTGGTGCTCAATGGCCTGAGGTCCGGTTGGAGAGCAGTCACAAGTGGTGTCCCATAAGGGTCCGTGCTGGGACCAGTAGTGTTCAACATTTTTACCAATGATAAAAATGGCGTCGAATGCACCATTAGCAAGTTTGCAGATGACACCAAGCTGTGTGATTTTGTTGATACACCAGAGGGATGGGACATCATCCAGAGGGACCTGGATAGGCTGGAGAGGTCAGACCAGATGAACCTCATGAGGTTCAANGGCCACGAAGATGATCAGGGGGCTGGAGCACCTCTGCTGTGAAGACAGGCTGAGAGAGCTGGGGCTGTTCAGCCTGGAGAAGAGGAGGCTCTGAAAAGACCTAATCGCAGCCTTTCAGTACCTGAAGGGGGCCTACAGGAAGGCTGGGGAGGGGCTGTTCACAAAGGCCTGCAGTGACAGGACAAGGGGCAATGGCTTTAAGTTGGACAAAAGCAGATTTAGATTGGACATTAGGAAAAATTTCTTTGCTATGAGGGTGGTGGAGCACTGAACAGGTTGCCCAGGGAGGTGGTTGAGGCCTGTTCCCTGGAGATATTCAGGTTGAGGCTGGATGAGGCCCTGGGCAACCTGGTCTAGTTGGGGGTGTCCCTAACTAGACAGGGCGGTCGGAGTAGATGACCTTTGGAGGTCCCTTCTGGTCTGGCTGATTCTGATTCTGTGATTTAGAAGAACATGGTCTTACTATCAGAGACTGCCCCCCTCTGGAAAATCCACTCAATTAACCTAAATTATAAATCTTTGAAGGACTGCAGCTTATACAAGCTTCTAGAATTTGCAAGAGTGAAAAATCTGAAGCCTTATTGGTATAGGCCTCAGATCCCACTGCTCCATGAGCTACCATGCCTACAGAACAAAGAACAAATCAAGGAGAATACTTCAGTGCAGAATGCATCCTGCCTTGCCTACTCTCCCCATTTGTTGTCTGAGCTTGGGCTGGGCATTCTAATGAAAGGAGGGCAATTGTCTGTTCTTTGCTGGCTATAACTCTTTTTCTGGCAATTTGGTATCATGACAAAGAAAAATATTTCCAAAGTTGAGGAGCCAAAACTATATTGAAAGGAAGGGAAATGGAATAGGAAACAGTTCCAAGAATATGAGCTGGAAGCTGTAAAAAAGAAAAATCCAGAAGTGCCAGAAAGGAAGAATGAACTAATGAAGGATCAAAAACAGTAGAAAGAATAGTAAGTCATCTTGGGAACAGAGAGAGGGGAAATCAAGTGTTGTAACAAAAGAGTTCCCAGCTTGCAGTTGGGTAATTCAGACTCACAGCCATGCTGGCTGAAGCAAAAGGAAACTCCAAGAGTTCAGCAGTAAAATTTGCTCAGCCGTGACTAAGGGTGAGTCAGGAACAACATGTTTGAAGAAGAGGAAATGGGCTTAATGGGCAGTCAATCTCAAAGTCTTCTGAATCAATTGGACATTCTGTGCCAGCTCACAGTTATCATGATAGTATGATAAACATGAGATGGGAAAGCATGATCATGCAATTCTCCTTATAGGCATGATAATACAGTATCCTTGGACAACTCCTGTTACCTAGAGTGAACTGGTTAAAGCTAGTAGCTCTTGATCATTCTCTGGGTTTATATATACGTATACATATATGTGTGGGTGTGTGTATAATCTTGTAAAATCTCTCATATGTACATGTATGTATGTGTGTCTGCATATATAGGTGAATACTCTCATAAATTGCAGCCCCACTTCAAGTACCATGTGCAGTTTTGGCCACCTCAGTATAGGGACATCAAGTTGTAAGAATATGTCCAGAGGAGGGGGACCAAGATGGTGAAAGGCCTCAAAGGCAAGACTTACGAGGAGCGTCTAAAGTCACTTGGTTTGTTCATCTTAGAAAAGAGAAGGCAGAGGGTTGACCACATCACAGCCTACAACTTCGTCAAGGGGTAGAGGAGGGGGGGAGGTTCTGACCTCTCAGGTGATCACCTGTTTCTGGTGACCAGCAACAGGACATGGGGAAATGGAACAAAGCTGTGTCAGAGTAAGTTTAGATTGGACATTAGGAAAAGGTTTTTCACTGAGAGGCTAGTTGGTCAGTGGAACAGGCTCCTCAGGGAAGTGATCATGGCAACAAGCCTCTGAGAGTTCCAGGAGTGTCTAGATGGCTCTCTACTAGTTTTATATAGTCCTGTGAGAAGCAGGGAGTTGGACTAACAATCCTTAAAAGTCCCTTCCAACTTGAGATATTCTATGATTGTATAAATTTTTATGAGGTTAGGGTGGATAGTTTGTAAAGTGTGACAGACTCCAAGAGTGGTGGAATTCATGAAAGGGAAGGCCTTACTGAGACGTGTGCTGCAGAGTGAGTATCAGCACTTGCCAAGGGAGTTAGTAGGAAAGAACTGCTTTTAAGTTAGGGCAGCTCTTTGACAAGAGAGTACTGATTCCTGCTTGAAAGCATCAGGGTGTTGGAGGAAATAGAGCAGCACAAAGTTGTTGCCATCCTTTTAGAGTGACTTGCATTGAAAGTGCTGAGAATCAGGTACTACCGTGTGGTTCTAGGAGCAGGAAGTGTGGCCAAGAAAAGTCACTATGTTGGCAACAGAAGCTGTTCAAAATTCTGCCCAGTCTTTGATAAGGACAAGGTTTTTCTAGCTTCTAGGAAGTGATTCAGGTGTTTAGTAGACAGATGTGTGTGTCAAAATGCTATGAGACACTTCAGGATATGGGGCAAGCCTGTTTGTATAACTAGGCATTCCTTTTGTGAATCAAGATTTTATCCTCTATCACCAGAAATTCATTTTAAAAGTATATGATTTAGCAAAAACATTTTTTACATTTTTAAGCTAGAACACAGCAAGTGTCATATTTTCTAAATTTTTATTGGCATACCTGTACTTTGTAGCAGCCGCCATTTGCCTAGAAATTTGGAATACAATATATATGTGCAAAACCAACATTTCATTCTTGGTGTTATTGGTTAAATAAAACTACTGTGAATGCATGGAATGCATAAGAAAATTAAAAAGCTTATCAAAACATTTTTCATACTGACAGTCCAGACACACTGAAATTCTTTAATCTCTAGCTAGAGTAGCATTCACAGTTCACTGCTTACCTATTGCCACAGGTACTAAAAGATGAATGAACACCGAGTGGTATGACTTAAAACATGACAAACCAGATCTCAAACTCTTATTTAACTTCTAAAAGATTTTCTGTTGCTTTTGAGTAAATGTAGTCCCCATGTGAGGAAAGTGGAGAGTTTCTTCATTCACTCATGTTTCCATCATACTTTTCTGTTGTGAATGTTAATAAGGAAGTGTTGGACATTCCTAAGCTATGCAGGAGTTGTCCATAGTACAGTGCATTTATTTTGATGTATGAAGGTGTTTTTCATTAGGAAGTTGTTAGATAAAAACTAAAAGTGTGTTTGTGTGCTCTTAAATCATGTCTGGGCTTTGAACTGTACATGCATGTGCATGTACAGTATGAGAACTTTTCTTTCTTTCCCTACAGAGATACTGAAATACAGCAAATCACTTTTTGGCCTAATTTTACTTCTACTTTCTATGTAAATAGATGGTAAATGGTGTTCTATATTTTACCGTGAGATATTTAGGAGAAAACACTGTTCAGAGTCTAAGGGGTGCTTATCCTGAGCATGTTATATCTTAGAGTGATGGGCTTACTCAATCCACTGCCCATGTAGCTAGGTCAGGTGACTGACTTACAGCCAGACGTCTAATTAAGGGATGGAAGATTACTTTCACAGGTAAAAGACTTATCTCTAAACTACTTTCTTGATTTCCCACAAGGCTTTGTGCTTTGTTGACCATCAGTTTTGGGATCTGGGAAGAACTCTACCATGAGTCCTACTCAGAATCTAGAACAATCTGGCTTTTGAGATTTAAATTGCATTGTTGCAATATTTTGAAAAGTCCTGGTGCAGTAGAGGAAGAGGTTGTCAGAGGGCTTTATAATCCACCTGACTGGTATTTGGTTCTTTGCAATCACATGATATAACTTTATTGAATATCAATATTACGATATTATAGTCATAGTTTTGATAGCGGGCAGTTCCCTACCATCTTCCAAGATACTGACACTATGACAGAATTAATTTTCTACTGTATGCAGTTATTAGAGCATGAAGCATTTCACAATATTTGATTAATTATTTCTTATCATTAGATAGTACCTATCATTTCCATGATGAAATTTGCTTTTAGCTGATGTAACTCCTCCTTCAGGTTGCCCTGCTCACCTTGTTATATTTTTTGCTGAATAATACTTGTCTTTTGGCTCTTGAGGATCTGTTGACTGTAAAGATGTATTTGGGTCCTGTTTGGTCTCTTTAGATCTGCTTGCAGTACCACAGAGCTGGGAAAAAAATCCTTTTTCTTACATTTTTTGGTACATCAAATTTTGGTAAAGATTCCAGAGTAAATGCTCATTATCAATTCAAGTTAATTCATCAGATTGCATAATGCAGCCATTCATACCAGGATTATGCACCACATATCTAATTAAATAGAAATTTACAGGTTCTTGAGAAAAAAACACATTTGATAGACTAAATCATCATGGTATTCCTTTTGTAGGTAATACTTGAGGGAGTTTCTGTATTAATTTCTTATTTTCTTCTCCATGGAATTAGCCATTTTGAATCTGTTCTGAATTCAGTCAGCAAGGGGACAAATAAACTTGAGATACTGGAAAATACTGAAGGCTAATCCTTAGTGTGGTGAGGATGGAAATCATTCGTGGCTGGTAAGCAGCGTTGCAAGTCAGGGTGTCAGAAGAGCTAACTAGCCTTGAGATAATTATTTGAGAGAATTATTTCGCAAAGTATGTGATGGTCATCAGACATTCTTCATTGTGGAGACCTGGACTCTTGGTGATATCAATGGGAAAAGGGAGAGCATCCTTCTTTTCACATATGCAAGAGTTTATAATAGAAGAACTTGGCCTTAGTCTCAGTATCTACCATTTGTAAGTTTTTTACAAGGTGCTAAAAGGACAGAAAGATGGGTGGAGTGGAGGGGTAGGGGAGTAGAAACCAGATAATGGGATGGAATGCACTGCTAGCAAAGCAGGGGAGAATCTGTGAGCCTCATCAGTATTCTATCAAAATATTTGATTTTGTAGAACATACTGGTATAACGTATCAGTGTCATTGTCAGTGACGCACCTTTTCAGTCCAGACTGAATGTGTGCCATTTAGGTTTGTTTCTAATGCTTGTTATGAGAGTTAATAGGTAAATGTTATTTAAAAAGATGCCCCTAAAATTTAATTATTATTTCAAAGCTGTTTTAATCATGTTTATAAATGCTAAAATGTTATGAATTGAACAATTGAATGAATCATTCCGTCATTGTATAATTAAGACTGACTAAAAGTAAAATTATATTGTAATGGCCCTCTTCTTTTCCAATTGAAGCCAGTGGCAAGAGTCACATTGACGTCAGAAAGTGCAGGATTAGGCCTTAATATGATCTGCCTTTTTTTGTTAGTAACCTCAATGTAAAATGATCTGTCTTTTTTTTTTTTAAACATAAATGTTTAGCTGACTGTTTAGTCGCTCGTTCAAGGCTTGTAAATTGAAAAAATTCTTCTGAGATAACATAAATATTTTTCTTAAAATCTAGCAGATAGCATTTTTTCAACCCTGAAAACAGATTATTAAAACATGGATCCTGTTGCCTGAGGTTTGTATATCTAACTGTGTCACTAAATGTTGCTAAAAGACTAACTTCTTTAGTCTGTGTAGAATTATTTACTGAGAACAACATTAAATTTTCCTGACTTGCTTGAAATGCATCTATTTCTGATTCTGTTTTAGCGCATGGCTCAGTGAAGCCATTTCAAAAGCAATAAGCTGGAGTCAGCCATTTTGGGCACAGCATAGTTTTTCACTTGTTGATGCAAGTTTGGATTCACAAAGTTGTAAGTCTCAGTAGAATACCAAAGAGGGAATTAAAATACAGCAGGGTGAAATTTGTCTAAGAGACATTAAGAATATCAGTCCAATTGAGAAGAGTGATGTGGTTTCTGGTGGGGTTCGTAATCCTCCTGTCTTTTAACACATACCCTGACTATGATGCTGTGAGTCAATTGATATTTTTTTCAACTCCTAAACAGAAAAGACAAAAATATTATTTTTTATTTAATGACATGAAAGAAAACAAATATGACATTTGTCTGATGCTAGGTTCCTTTTTTTGTTGTTGTTGATTATTCCTCTAAAGTGTTTATATGAAAAACAGAGAAAGGGAAGCTTCTGATGAGGCATCACTATTTTTCATAACTAAACACACTATTAGCTTGTAAGCATTTTGTACAAAATTAATCAGATCCAACTCAGAAGAACTGAGGAAGATCAAATGTTGAATATTCTATGTAGGTAGTGGTTATTATCTGAGAATGTAAAAAATTTTGTTTCAAATTCTTGGCCTGACTCAGGTGGACTTTGAAGTTGTGCTTTCTGTATCTTGGTGATTTCTTAAACTGTGGAATTAAAGAAGGAAAAGGAAAAGAAGAAGAAACAACAGAAATCACCAATTGCTTTTCTGACACCATTGTGCAAAGAAAATACAAACCAAGACTACTGACGTTCCCAAACTTCTAGGATGGCTGAAAATGTTTTGTAAGAAAGTTTGTCTCATGTCTACATACAAATAATCATCTCATATGAATCTTGTAATCTAACCATGGCAGCTGTAGTGTAAGCAGTCTTAGGTGGACCAATAATTATCTTAATTCACCAAAATACTATTTTTTACAATTTGACATTAACAAAGATTTTGCACATTGTTTGAAAGGTTTTATATCTGTGAGAGATTCCTTAAATTGAAATAAGAAATAGTGGTAGGGCATTTTCCCATGAAATGGGATATTACTGTATAAAATAGTTTGTGTCATCATGCTACTGAGATTCCAGTTATATGAGTGCATGTTATAAAGAGTTCTTTCTTTCCAGATACTTACTATGAAAGAGTATTTCTATATACATTATTTTGTAGCTGTCATAGTGTACTTCGTTCAGTTTATTCCCTCCATGAACTCTCCTTAATTTTAAAATGGAAATTTCTTTGCAGATGACTCTCACTGCTACTGTAATATTAATTCTAAACATATATATTTAGCTTTTAACAGTATAAAACAAGACATAAAAAATGTGTACCTGAAAGAAAGCTAATGGCAAAGTTGACACATCCACATACTTGTAAAGGGAAACATAGGTCTGTGACACACCTGGTAAATACACAGGTCTGAGAAGTGTAGCTTAGAGAGAAGAGTGATCAAGACAACTGGAATAAAAATAATTTTGTTCAGGTAGTTATTCATTGTGTATCTTATGGCAGAGTGAAAAAAAAGCAGACAAATCAAAATTCATCTTTTTCAGTTCAGGATGAAAAAATAAAATTCTGAAAGAGAAGTTTAGTGTAATTGTAATCTAATTTTTGATATATTCTCTATATCTTTGGAATAAAAGTTTTAAAAGCGCTGATGAGGGTATCCACACAAGCTCTTAAACCTAGGTAATTTGTTTCATCTGACTTTAACACGTTTTACATATTGTGTATTTAATAATGAGCAAAGTAGCTAGGCCAATAATAAACTAGTACAATATAGACAAAAGAGAACACTGATTTAAGGTCATTGTGTCAAATGCAGCAAAATGCTCTGTTTAGAGCATGTCAGGAATGGCTTTACAATTAGCACTAATTACTGAGAAAAAAATCAAAACAGCAGCTTTAAGGAAGGACACTTTTCAGTGCAAGATCAAAGCCATGTCTCTACAGAATAGCAAAGCTATTTAATTGCACTAAAGTGCTAATTGGATTTTGAGGTTCTTTCATGTGTTTCCCCCAATTAGCCAGTCATCCCTGACCAAATCCACCTAAGAAGAGATTATGAGTTTTAAAACTTTTGTCTACACAGTTGTGAATGGAGCTACCTGTGTAAAACCAGCAGTGCCTTCTTTTTATGTAAATTGAGGTCTTTCAGGTCATGTTACTAGGCTTGCAGGGATGAATAGATAAGGAGCAAATCAACACCACACTATGTGGTAAACAATTATCTAGATATTCTGTCATCTAGGTATCAGTGCAAGAAAACAGAAAAGCTAAGGCTAACCCCCTTTTTTGTTACTTGTTCATGGGTACATACTGTTTAAAAAGAGATTTTGATGCCTGAGGAAAGTTTTGCCTACAAAGGCTTTATCTGTGTTCTGCATTTCTGTTAATGAGACAGAATGATATATACTTTTAGGGAAAATTTGCAGTCTCTTCCTAACTTTTTAAATAATTTAGTTTGTATTTTTCACATTTGTTACAATTACTGCAATGATGTTTTTTACTTTCACTAGCCTTATTTATTACTTTAATTAACCTCATACACGTTTATAAAAGTGTAAAAAGTTAAGTGGTGACAATTGATAAAACTCATGTGGTATCAGAAAAGCTGTGATTTGTCAGTAATTGAACTATTTCAGATACTCATAAACTATAATCCTTCTATGCAAGGTGCAGAAGCACTATTTTCCTAACAAGATTTCTTTGTGTCCTCAAAAGTCTTGCATCTCCCTCCTCCAGATGCTTAGACAAATACCTCTCATTCAGTCGTAACTTTAGTGAGACTTTCAGGAAGCAGAGAGTGTCATCATTTCAGGCTGATAGAAGACAGGCACAAAGCAGGTTTGTCTAAATAGGGATGAAGTAAAGCACTAAATCAATACACATTTTTCTCTGTGACCCACTATGCTGAAAGAGTGACAACATGCATCTTTGAAGAACTGTGTATGAAACCCCATGAGAAATTGCACACAAAAGTCCTACTTTGATTTCCCTAACCGGGTAAAAGGACTTGTGTAAACCACTGCCCACCAAAATTACTGAGATCTTGCCATGCATTGTCATGGTAGGATTCAACACATGGCAACTGTGCAAGTTAACCTACCTGAATTCTGAGTATTCACGCTGTAAACCCCTGCTTTTGTAGTCCTGGCGAGTGCTGTCTTCCTCCCTGTGTGCTACAGAGCCCCTGTTTTATGTACTTCTTTGGGATGAGTCTTTCTCTTCAGTTACCCAGTTCAACTTGGTGCTGCAACATCTGCATTTTGAAACCCTGTACAGACGGGAGTGAAGTTTCATGGAATCAGAAGACTGAATATGAACCAACATGGTTCAGTGACCCTTGGATAAGAGGAAAACGTTTGAGTTTGATGTCAAGTGTCCTACTTTGTACATTTTACATTAAATGTGATTTAGATTAAACACGCACCAATAAATTATAATATGGATACAGAGTTTTCCCCTCAAACTATGGGATTTTATATTGCTCTTGGTTATTTCGTAAACTATGGGGTTTATTATTGCTCTGATGGTTGCTTGAAATTGAGTACTCCATTGAACAAACACCCTTGACATGTCCTCATGTTGCACACTTGACATTTTCTTGAGATTAAGGTCTTTCACCCAAGGCTCTCATACTTTAAGAGGCAATGTAAGCAGCAGGCCTGTCACGCTGATTTCAGGATTGTTTTTTTTCTTTCAGAGCATCGCAAGACAATATATTCCTGATTAGTCATTTGAATATTTTCTTGACTTTTAGAGAACATATCGTTCCCTTGAAACTGTTTGCTTTAAAGTTTTTGAATTGAGTTTGAATTTAAGAAACATTTATTGCTTTTAGAAACTGTTAACTTCACCTTGTAAGACTTACTTTCTTTGCTTCTTGACTGTGAGAAGACATCCAGCAGAGAATATCGCTAGAATGAATTGTGTAGGACTTGCATGCAAAATACATACTTGCATGTGAATTGTTCTTGAGTTGTAGTTATTTTTTATTGCTCTCAAACAAAAAGCTACTATGCTAATGAAATGTGAGAATTTCAAGGCCCAAAGTATATAATTTTCTCAGCAGACTACACTAATAGGCCAATAAATCCTGCACCTAAGAATAACTGGGATCACATGCTTTACAGGAAGATAAAAAGGAAATAACATTTCCATAGAGGAAGATTAATTCTAACCCCAGCCTGTTAGTGATCAAGCTATAGCATTTTCTGAGAAGCTGTGACATGAGGAAATAAATGCTATACTGTAATGTTAACATAGTCCAATTGTTTAGTCAAGTATTTTTATCATACTTTCCTGTTAATTGCATATTTTATGTTTATAATGAAAAGTAAATAATGTCACTGCTTACTCTTTTGAAAGTACTTAGCAAAGTATTGACAGCCTACATAATAGCTGTGTAAATGGTATTGTTACTAAATTTACCATTTCATGACCATTTTATTGTATTTTACCAATCTACAGTTGTTGTTACACTAACATGAAATTGCTTTAATATTATAGTCTTAGTTTCACTACATTGCTCATTTCTACCTATAGCGCTATATTCTATGTTTTTACCCAATGGTATCTGAAATCACAAAATCACAGAACTGTAGGGACTGGAAGGGACCTTCAAACATCATCTAGTCCAACCTCCCTGCCAAAGCAGGTTAACCTAGAGGTGTTTTGAATATCTCCAGAGAAGGAGACTTCACAACCTCTCTAGGCAGCCTATTCCAGTGCTCTGCCACTCTCCAAGGAGTCTTTCTGCATGTTCAGATGGAACTTCTCTCTGTTGCCACCTATCTTCTCACTAGGCACCAATGATAAGAGCCTGACCCCATCCTCTTGACAGTTGCCCTTTAGATATTTATAAGTGTTGGTAAGATCCCCTCTCAGTCTTTTCTTCTCCAGGCTAAACACACCCAGGTGTCTCAGCCTTTCCTCATAAGAGAAGTGTTTCATTCCTTTGATCATATTTGTAGCCCTCTGCTGGACTCTTCCCCATAATTTCCTCTCCTTATTGAACTAGGTGGCCCAGGACTGGACACAGTACTCCAGATGCAGCCTCACCAGGGCAGAGCAGAGTGGGAGGATATCTTGTCTCGACCTGCTGGCCATGCCCTTTTTAATGCATACCAGGAGACCATTGGCCTTTTTCGCCACGGACACACTCTAGAAGGCTGTGTCATCCATGTCATCCACATCATCATGTCATGTGTCATTCATGTCATCCAGCATGACCTGGGCAGGCTGGAGAGCTGGACAGAGAAGAACCTAACAAGGTTTAACAAGAGTAAATGTAGGGTACTGCANTAACAAGGTTTAACAAGAGTAAATGTAGGGTCCTGCACCTGGGGTGGAAGAATTCTGGGCACCCATATAGGTTAGGGGCAAACCTGCTGGAAAGCAGTTCTGTGGAGAAGGATCTTGGGATCCTGGTAGATGGTAAACTATCCATGAGCCAGCAATGTGCTCTTGTTAGCAAGAGGGCCAGTAGAATTCTGGGTTGCATGGGAAGAGTATGACCAGTAGGTGGAGGGAGGTCATTCTTTTTTCATCACTACCTCCAGTGATTTTTTTATCACTCCCTCCAGTGGCAGGTAATGATACTGGGAGGAGCAGAGGGATCAAATCAGTTAATACATGGCTCCAGGGCTGGTGTCACCACCATAACTTTTGGTTCTTTGACAGTGGGTTGGCCTATACGGCACCAGAC
>VZRU01007040.1:0-16475 GCA_013398155.1 Pedionomus torquatus | reverse complement strand
AACAGGCTAATGATGAAAGTGATATTTAAAATCTTCAACTTGTAAATTAAGAATTTTTCAGATATTCAAAATTTAGAATTTCTTGTGGTTAAGACAGATTCATCTCGTCCAAGCTGAACTAAAAATCCTTCTGCACACTGAAATTGATTTCCAAATGCACACACTTGTTTACCTCACTTGCACAGTATGTCAGATGCACTGCCATTACATTACTTTTCTAGAATCACTTATAATACTTGGAAATTCACACTCGCAACTTTTAGAACAAAGCAGGTCTTTCAGTAGCACTGAGAGCTGCAAGGGCTGACTTCATCAAGGAAATACAGAAAGGACAAAGTGTGCTAATTGAATAAATCAGGTATAACTACACATGCTTTAGATGTTAATGCTAACTGTGGGCTGCACACATGCACAAAGTAATGAAAGCCACAAATGTTTGAGTTTAAATCACACAAACATTCAAAATATTGATATGCCTTAGTATATACGTACATGCAAAAATGACTACCATGCTTAATTAACACTAGAGTCAAGTACATTCTTCATAAATGCTGCACAATAGGGGGAAAAAAGTTGTTTTAAATTAAGTTTACTTTACAGTTACAAATTGTAAAGATCATTAGATTATAAAAATCTGTTCCAGAGGAGACTGATAAAGTAAGAGGATTTGACTTTTGTTGGAGGAAGTTGGTTAGTAATAATTACTGGAATTAGAAATGACAGGGTTGTTTTAGAGCACACATTCCAGTCACCTGAGTATTTGGGCTCTGCGCCATTGCCTGCTGCTAAACAAAAGCAAAGGCCTCCAGCCTTAACTCTACATAGACTTCCTACACGTTTCAAATCCATATGTAATGGTTATTAAGTCAGAAGGACTCTTATAGGTATCTCGAGGTAGAGGCCAAATCCATACAGCAATATGTTTATTTACTTATATAATGGTCATCATCTTTTCTTCAAATCACTACTACAGTGACCAGAAAGATTCCAAAATGCCAGAGCTATTTAACACCTCTGCTTTGATCCTGAAGGCCATCTCTCCCTTTCAAAGAGATACAATTCTTCTTGCCTTTCACACAGGCAGGGATTAAAAAAAAAAAAAAAGAGATCAGAGTTTTGATAAGGTTGCTTTGCATTGTACTGCCTGCCAGTCATGCTCCTAAAGCCCAGATCACATTAGACCCTTTACAGCTACTCTGAGTCAGTTGTAGCCTTCACTACAACACATTTACTGCAGCCCACAATCTCTGGAAGTATATTTACCATTCAAAAAAAGATAACAGCAATGGAAAAAAGCATTTTAAAATGCACAGGAAGATTGTGCTATTGCTTGCCTATCTTAGTGTTAAGATAAATACAAAAAGAACAAAAATAAATCAAACTCCTTTGCTTCAGCAAGACCAAAACATGGAAACCATTCACCTACACGAGTATTTGTAAAACTGTCACATTTAAGTAGTTAAACTTGGAAGTCACATTCAAGACAAAGTATTATTTTCCCAGTAGCTCAACAGCTCTTCTGTACATTCCACTGGAAAAGGTTAATCTGTCCTGTAGAATTCTCTCTACTGCTGCCCGTTTTAAGAAAATATTCAATAGAATACAGCTACATTGAGCACCACCACTGAAAAATCGTGTTTCAAATACAGTCTGTCAATAAAAACCTGTAAGACGCCGTGCTGTCAGAAGTTAGAAGTCTAGCATCACACAGAGAAAGAACAAACCAGTTAAAATATTAAATACAAAAAGTCCTCAGTTGCAATTTGTAAGGGCTTAGTGCTTACTGTCTCTAGCCAGAAGCGATCAAGGTCACTTCGTCTCTGCTGTTTGTTTAGTGTAATTAGCCATCGTCCTCCTCGCTTGTTTTTTTCATCTTCCCACATGGGTTCAATCCCATCCTGCAAAGAACAGCCAGAAGTTAAATCAGACTCCATCTGTATTTTTCCTAAATAGCCAAAAGGCCAGTGATAACTGAGAAGTAGCAACTTTTTTAAAGAGCATATAATATACATACCTGTCCAGAAATACTGTCTTATACCAATACCAAAGTTCCAAAATAGCTTAAAAAGTGCATTTTCTCTGATGAATTCTTATTTCTACACAAGAATCACAGTCCTGGTAAAAGTCTCAGCTACACAACATTACACAAAACTGTGTAAACATGCAAAGTCAAACTTTGTCCCTGGTATGAAACCAGATAAAATAAGGACTCCAGGACGCAGCCACTAATTTTAAGTCTTTGACTCATTGCAACACTGGCCAAGTGCTTCACCTATGCACAAAGATTACTTCACTGAAACGGACACCCTTGGCAGTCTATCCCAATGACTTCCTGCACACAAAAGGTGACAATAAGAGGGTTTCAACTGCCAGGGCCACAAAAATCAGCACACCATTTAGAAGCAAGTTGCATTCCGATTCATTCTTTACCTTGCACTGAATTATACTACTTTAGGCATGCTGACCCAGCAAGCCAGTGGCTGGCTGCCACTCTCATATCCACCAACTACACTGCACTTCAGGGAAGTCAGACATTAAGAAAAAAAGCAGGTAACTGCCTAGACAGAGACATTTGGTTAAGAAACATCTTTAGAGAGCCACACTACAGAACTTTGGCTGGAAACTAATTAAGTGTTCAACATGCATGACAGAGTGGTGTCAGCTCACTTTAAATTTAACACCCTCATGGACAGCTGCACAGCTCGAACTACTTCATCACCTTTAAGAGGAACTCTTATGAGGTCACGATTGAAGGACAGCAAGAGATTGCTCAAAAGCCTGGGACAGTTGCCAATTCTGTACACCCCCCCTATTTAAATAATTAAATTGCTGCTGGGTAATCTGCAAAAAGACAGAACAGATACACACTACTTAAAACACAAATTCAGGATTAAAGTAAAAAATACAGGCATGATCCATAGGCACCCTAAGCTCTGAAGGGCTTACATCGTAAAATTTACTAGCAAGGTTCCTTGGTCACCTAAAATATTGTTACCTTCCCAAATCCAAGCTTCACTAACTTTGTACAGTCCACAGGAGTCCCAGCCAGTAGCTGTGTTTTATAAACAAAGCACCAGTACTCAGGGAATTATTTCGGTATCTGAATCCAAAAAGGAAGCTGTATGTTAGAAGCACTTCAGAGAGGTTAGGATTTGATTTAGAGTTCCAGTTCTGATCTCCACTCCATTTGAGGCAGGATTTCAGAATCATAGAATGGTTTGGGTTGGAAAGGACCTTAAAGATCATGGAGTTCCAATCCCTTCATGGGCAGGGACACCTCCCACTAAAGCATGTTGCTCAGAACCCCATCCAGTCTGGTCTTGAACACCTGCAGAGATATACAACTTCTCTGGTCAACCTGTTCCAGTCTCACCACCCTGACAGTAAAGAATTTCTTCCTGATATCTAATCTAAATCTACTCTCTTTCAGTTTCAAACCATTACCCTTGTCCTGTTGCTACACTCTCTGATAAGGAGTCCCTCCCCATCTTTCCCATAGTACTGAAAGGCCACAACAAGGTCTCCCTGAAGCCTTTTATTCTGAGGCTGAACAACCCCAGCTTCATCTACACTTCCTCATCAGCATTTCCTATTCACTAATCTGAGCACTTCCACAGCATGCTTTTAAGTGTCAGTGTTGGATACAATTTTTATTTCATACATAAGCAATATGGCATTCTACTAGTGGTGTGAAAATTAGTTATAGAAGTATTGTGCATCCAGCTAGAAGCACTCCTAAAAAAATACTGAAGAACACTGCAGCCTCCCACATACCTCAGTCATTTTAACCTTTGATGTCACACCAAATGACAGAACTGGAAAATCTTTCATATTTCATAACTTATTGACTATTATGTGCACAAGCATTTCAAATACAGAATGAAGACAAGTGAAGCAACAGATTATAATGCACTGTCTGTGAAATGTGTTAAAGCACATACTTGCATTTTCAGAACTAGCAACAGCCAGATTTTCAGAGGGCAGGCATATCAGACTTCCTAAAAAAAATTAACACCTTTATGACATCCCCAACCATGATCCTGAACTGAAATACTTGGACAGTGTCTTTCTTAATCAGGAAACCATCCATCAACATCCATAACTGAAGAAAAAGAGGTTAGCAAGCATACCTTAAAGAGCGAGTAGTCACAACCAGGCATTAAATTACTAGAGAGCTGGATATGGTTGTATAAACTATTGGAGGGAAAAAAAGCAGGATTAAAAACTAAGCATTAAGGTACAAAACACAAAGAATTCAAGACACATGACTGAATAAAATACAAAAATTAAAAAGCACTGAAGTTACTTCAGAAGCAACCCTATTTCCTAACTATTTTTTGGCATTGTAAAAGCATTAAAGGTGTTCTGGGCTTAAAGAAGAACAGAAACTAATTTATGAATACTTGCTGGGTTCCTATACAACAGTATTTTCTAGAAATACCAATGCATCTTTTAAACCTAGTTCTAACAATGTAATTAGAAACATAACTCACCGAACTGTCATGGCAGCAAGTTCTGTATGCATGTGTATTCTGTACACATACATGGAATTTTTAAGGCTACTCTCTACTTTCTAGGAGAAATAGTCAACTTTGTTATTTAATACAATATTCTAAGGATAAAGGCTGTAGGCCCAGTAACTTAAATTGAAGTACTCAAAAAGCAAGAAAAGATGACTGAAACAATATATAAAATACATACTCTGAACTGAATTTACAACTATGCAATTCAGAGAAAAAAAAAGGGGTACATACTGACTCCTCTAGCAATAAGACAAATTCTTTTTTCCCCCTGCAGTAGTAAGGTCAGACTTCAGAAAACCACCTGCACATACCTCAGTAACCTGTAGTCCAAGACTACCTAGCATTTAGGAATGGTCTAGCACCAAAAAAAAAATCAATTACTGTGATGTTCTAACAATTAGAACTAGGGCATCAGAATTTACAAAGCCAGTTACAGATTTACCAGCTTCCCTCCCTTAAGTTTACCTTAACCATATTTTTTCCCCAAGAAAAACACACCTTTCTTCCCCCCCGACACTGACAACAGTGGAGGTCTAACTTCTCAATTCTTTGTGACCAATTTTATACCTTGGCTGCAGACATCTAAATTAAGCACTTAATTGTGCATGCTCTGTTAGCTGTAGAAGCTCAAAGAAAAACCTTACCCTTAACCAACTTTAATACTGAGCTTCAAACAATTTAGCCTCCTAACACATACCCCCAGAGACTGCCAACCGCTGTTCACAACCTTCAGTCACCCCCCACAGCAGGAATCAGAAAGCTGGTTAAAAGCACAGAATCCTATCTTCCTCCCTCTGATGACTGCACTGATGAATACTTTTTCAACATTTTTAATGTTTTATTCCTTCCTGTTGGTGGTAATGGGTCACTCGCAGGTCTCATTACTCTACTAAGAGACACCATCTCTCCCTACTGATCACATCCGAAAGAACTCTACCACTCAATGTAGCATAAAACACTAAGGAAGATTGAACATATAATGCATGTTTGTCACCCTCAATTTCATTCCTCTTGCACGTTCTCCACATTTCATCATTACGATTTGTTCTTGCTGTTTGGGCCTAACTGCTTTTGCAGTTTAGAAGGTAGTTTCTTCTGTAACCTCTAACAAGCCTTCAAGGATGCCTTTAATTTTCATCAGTCTCCCAGGAACCATGCTCAAGATTCAGGTACTCTTGAACACTTCAAGTGAGCCAGAGGTCTGAAAGTTTAATCAGCTAGAAAGATTTGGGGCTGAGGAACTGACAAACATTTACAAGAATTTACGAATTCATATTACTATGAGATAGCTATTTTCTACATGTATGCCACATATATGAATATAAGCCATATTGCAGTGCTAACAGTAAGACAATGTGCATTTAAAGTATGAAAAAACTCCAATTACGTTTCCACAAGGCTACCTTCTACTGCCTTCTGAAGAATGGAATAAACCTTACCTCCAATTTTGCATTTCAGATTATACTCAAAAAAATGCAGTTAATGGAGTACTTTGTTTTTTCTGACATACCACAAACAAGCGTTGCCAACATATGCCAGAATAATTATACAGACTAAGAAAGTCTTTACTTACGCCCAAAAATCTTCAACGGTATCAAACTTTGAGATAAGACGAAGATTTGCTTGCCAAGTTTTGCTCTTGTCATTTTTAAAAAACCAGAGTGCCCATCTAAATGAAAACAAAATAAAATAATAGCATTTAACAATCCAAGTATATTAATAGCATAACTCATTATTTGTATTGTTATATCCAAATAAATTGAAAACTTTAAGATGTTATCAGCGTGGAAGTCAGTTTTCATCAATAAGCTACATAAACTCAATTCTCAAATCCAACTCTTTGCAGATCAAGTTTATTTGCATTCCTACTGTAAGAATCATGGCAGGCTTGATCAATCTGTTTAAATATTTTAGACAGTTTTTGGAACATTTCTAAGACTGTAGTCTCATACATTTCTCCTTGCTGCCACTGCTACCCTGTAATCCCCTACCACAAATAACTGATTATGGTCTAAAACAACAGCAGCTATTCAAACTAGGAGCACAGCTCCCTTTCCAGTAAAGGTTTTCTTGTAAAGGTTACAAAAGCTAATTATACTCCAAAGGCTATATACAACATGAAAGTTTCCCAAGCACTCAGAGAGCATAAATGTTAAAATGAAAGCTGTTTCAAGTTTTTAAACATGCATATATCAAGACAAAACTAAGTGAAAAGTTTTCCATCCCACTTCCTTTATCTTTACCCCTGCTGAATACAAATCTCAGCCCATATTATAAATTGAACCTTTCACACAAAGATGCTCTTCCTGGATCTAAAAAGCATTATTTAAAGACTGGAACAGGATACCTGAGGAGGCATTTAATAAAAGAGGCTTATTTTTCTGATAGTTTCAGTAGTGTCAAAATCACTCACGTTAGTACTAGAGCAGATTTATCTTGTCACAGAGGAGTACTTTTAAGTCACCAGATGTCATTCTAGCACTTTGAGACCTTAGAGACCATTTCAAATCTTGTTTTAAAAGTTTAGTTATGCATTGGTACAAATGTGTGCATTTGCACTTTACAGAGTTTCTTCTGCTCTGCTTCCTGTAGATAATGAAAACCATACACTGTAGACACAAACCACTCATGATCAAGTCTAATAAGTTCTGTGGCTGATTAACACAGCTCCTACTGCTATCACTTCCTAATAGCAGAAAAAAAGTGGTAAGAACGCAAAAAACTAGTAAGAAATAAGAATGAGATTTCTTCACCACTAGCACCTTAATTGCCAGAAGTACAAGGCAGAATGGAAAGTTTTCCAGTTCTGCTTGGCAGCAACTCCATCTCAGTGTCAGCCTCATTACACACTAGACAAAAGCAACAAGAGTTCTGCTTGCCTACAACTGAAAGTAAAGCCATGCTCTTTCCAATTACATGGATGCATCATGAAAATTTGCAAAGATTTTCAGCTTCTGTAACACCATATGGAAAGGCTCTAAATCACAACTGGTTCAGATTTTATTTCCTCTGCAACCTCACTGCAAAAACCCAAGAAAACCCAAAAAAAACCCAAGATAAAACACCAAAAGAACTCTCAAAACACTGCTAGAAAACATAAGGCAAACAAGAGAGCTGTAAAGTCACAGGCATTCTTCTACCTCTAGCAAAGTTACAGTCACACTATACCATTTACCTGTTTTGTAGTGGATGCTTAATATACTGTTCAGGGCTGGCAACCTCCTGACTAGGTGCTGGCTCGGTTTTCTCCTCTTCTGAAGGCTGAGGGTTGGGAGTGGTTTCCTGTTTGAAGAAAGGAGTTATTAATCCATTCCTTCTAAATTTTTATTGAAGTAATTCAGTTCTTTGAAGTAACTTTATGAAGGTGGAAGCTAAAAGTTCCTTTAATTCATCATAGATTAGGGGACCAAAATCACATCAGGGAAATAGTCTTCATCCCTTTATTCTTCAACATCTGAACAGGTTCTACAATAAATACTAACTGCAGGAATTCATTCTGCTGTTTCCAGTGTCATTTGTTTCCAGAATTGTCTACTTTACATATTTGTCCTACTTTGAAACAGTTGAGTGCTATTCCAGAAATACAAAACATGTTATGCTATCTAGAATATGCAAATCTAAAAGTTAAGTCCTAGAATAATAATCCCAGGAGTTTTTTTAAAAATCATTTTCTGACAGAAGTGTCATTGGAAAAGATGTACAGGCCCTGTTTATTTAGAAGAATCTGGTATCACAATTATAAGATATACCTACAAATCTCAGGTCTGAAATCAGCTATTACAAGCAGCTAGAAACCAAGTAGTTATTTTAGTATTTACAACATCACTACTAAGCTTCAGGCACCTAACAGCCTGAATTTAAATACATACCAGTTCTGAATTTTCAAACTGAAATAAATTTAATTACATGCATTTACCACAGATTAGACTGATTTCAAGTATTATTTTTTCAAATCTCTAGACAGTGCTAGAGATATCAACTATATGTAACACAAAGAACTGAAATAATATATTCCCTTTGCATGAAAACACCCTCTAGCTTGTGATTCAGTTTGAGAAGCCACTGTATCAGGTTTGAAATTCTAATGCCATTCCTTCAAACCAGGGAACAGAAAGCTTTATTATGAGGCCGAGTGTCCCTGACAGTTACCACCATCTCCCCCCAATAATCTGCAGGCCTTACTAGAACATTACAGAGACAAGGAATGAGGACTAGAGCTCATTCCCTACAGCTAACACAAAAATGCTTGTACAGCTGACCCTGACAAAGAAAAAACACTTCAGTAATATAAACACATACTAACTACAGCCAACCCAAAGACTCTAGACATTCCTAAATACAGCAATACCAAAGTAGAACTAAAAAACAAATCTAAACTTGCTGGTCTTAAAGACAGCAAATAAATGTAGGGGTGGCTTAAGTAATGGTAAATCATCTCATTAATGGAACAGTTGACTCCAGACACATTACTCAGTTTATCATTACCAAAGCTACTGAAAAGCAGGATGGATTTGAAATGGTAACAAACTAACACTGTTTAACCTTCAGCTGGAAAGCTTCTGATAACACCTATAGATCTTAACAGGGATTTTTCTTATTATTATCATTGTATTTAGTATTATTAAGCACGGTATTATTTTTTTTTCAGAGAAGTTACACCCTGACACTTGAAAATCATTAAGTATGCTTTAGTTTAACAGCTCACCTAGAGAAAAAAAAAACCCAACTGATTTACATCACATTTAAGAATGCTTTCATATGCTCCCACATTCACAGGGAAAGGACTGAAATGCAAAGGCCTAACAGGGGCAGTGACAATTAAGAGTGTGCTTTGATTTACACAGCTCAAGAGGCAGGCAGCACAATTTCCTGCCTCTTGGTAAAACTAAATGCTTTCTGAAGATTCCCGAGTGGTAAACATCACTAACAACCCCATGGAAGCAGAGTGTTGGACAATCTGTCAAGTCTCCTTCAGTGCAACACTTTAAAAAGCTAAACAGATCTTAAAAAAAACTCAGTAAATGCTTCAATTTCTCTCTAGAATAAAAATTTGGTGTTAGCTCCATTTATTTTTAAGTTGACTGGATCATGTATACATCTTTCATTTAATCACATACAAGAACCCCACAGAACAAATTAAGATGGCGATTGCACAAAGGCTGTAAAACACACCAAAGTAGCATTTTGGTATTTCAGCCTCTGAAATACTGTTTTTATTATACTAAAAAAGTCAAGTACAGACAAGCACAGTTTAAGTATTGCCCCTTCAACGGCATCTAGCAGAAGAGTTAGAGAGATTCCATGTGCAGATACAAGAAGCATGCAATAAAAATATTGCTGATATTTTGGAATTTAAGTACTAGGTTTGGTGATAAAGCTAGTTTTCATTCACAATACTCTGCAGTTGTGACATCTAATACTTAAAACTGATTTACAAATGCTAA
This sequence comes from Pedionomus torquatus, assembly GCA_013398155.1. Classification (NCBI taxonomy): domain Eukaryota; kingdom Metazoa; phylum Chordata; class Aves; order Charadriiformes; family Pedionomidae; genus Pedionomus; species Pedionomus torquatus. The sequence continues at coordinate 6,508 of VZRU01007040.1, read as the reverse complement.
TATACTGAAGACTTACATCAAAAAGACTCATTCTTAACAAATGCAGAGCATCTTCCAGAAATAATTTGATAATCTCATTCACATTTGCTCTGCAAATAGCATTTGATATAAGGAGCTAATACTAAAGTCTCCCTGGCCAGTCTTCCAGAAATTTAATGACTACATGAAGTGGAAGAATCAATACAAAACCACTAATCACTTGCAAGGCTATGCTATTTCATAACTTCTATTAGAAGAAAATATTTAGGTAGCACCTCCAGACATCTAAAAAAAGGCACCATGAGCTTGAATACTTGCTCTGTATACCAATGGTCACTCTTCACATAACTACACAAAACTATTTTTGGACAAACAGAAGACATCTGACTCAGCACAAACATCTTCATAAAGTCACTACAATAAGAAAACCCTCAAGATATTTTGACAGCTAACCAAGCTTTAATGGAATTCAGACTAACCACTATTTCAAGCTCCTGTCCAAAACAGTATGACAACTCACCTCCAAGTCCAGGCTAACTATGATCTTGACCCAGGATTATGCCATTGCCCTCAAAAACTAGCTCAGCCAGATGAGATTTTTTTTTCCCTCCAGCACCAGGCAGTGCATTGAGGACAGGCACAGCTGTACACCTTTTTCCAAGTTTATTCTGGCTTGTAAAGTTGGAAGCAGAGCTTTCTACCACAAATGAATTTTCCACCTGGTCTCAGAAGCCTAAAACAGCTTCTTTTCACTACCTTCTACATCAAGGAAAACAGATTAAGGACCACTTTAACTTTGGCTCATTAATTGTATTAGCTCCCATTTCTTTTCCCTGTCTCATTATTCCGACCATCAAGTTCACTATTTCTACAGCAAAGCACTTCTCATTATTAGTGAAATGCAATGCATGTACATTCACTAATTGGTATTGAAAACCCATTCCTTGTATCCAATCTCTTTCCAACTACTGAAATTCTACCCCAAGCCACAAGCATGCTGATTTTAAAAGATTCTATAAACTCAATATGAGCTGATGTTGTACACATTTTAGGCAACTCACACCTTAAAATCTTGCAATTGCTACGCTATTAATTTACTAAAGTTAGGCTGTTTCCATGAGCAGTTTCTGGCCATATTGCTCATACCGAATGCATTCTTTAATCTAAAATTGACTTTGCACCTACTATTAAGCTAAGCCACTGGGTTTGATGCTTTTAAAATAGATGTAATAAAATAGGTAGTATTACCAGATAAACTGGAAAGCTTCATATGGCCAATCCTACTTCTCATATACAAGACAGACATAATTAAAAGTGACTTTTATTCACTACCCACATGCTTTTTTGACATAGGAATCAGCTTGCAGAAGTCCATGAAACATTTGCCTACTCAACGCTTAATGGCTGTGCATATCTGCCCATTTCTTGGATCCTGACATTTGCAGATTTAATTGGTGTTATTTATTCTTTCTCCACAGCACATAATGACCAACATAAAGGAAGATGTGCGTGTCACTGGGACAGGAAACAAACAGCGCTTACCGTAAAAACTGCTTAATCAGGTTTGTCTATTGAATAGGACAACTAGCTTGACTAGGTTTCACCAAGTATTTTTAGGTGCAGCTGAGACCACATCCACATCATGTAGTTGTCTACAGAAGTCGTGCTCTCAACTGGACATCCTAAAACAACTTATGCGTGCTAGTGCTAGGCTACGTTCTTTTAGGACACAGTTTTGGTGAAATTTAAGAGAATCAATCAGTGGAAGAAGCTTCAAAAACTCTTGCATTAAAACAAGTAAGTTCTATTTGAGAGTTTACACCTTGTTTAGGCTTTACAATGGAGTAAGAGAACTGCACATCCCAGTTGTTAGATGTCTAGGGAGAAAAGCACATCAACTATCTGCTGGTCCTTATGTTTCTTGCAGGTAACTGCTACCACATTACAGTTCACAAAAATCAAGAGCTTTATTTCAAAATATTCAGGACAAAAAAAAAGGGACTTAAACCCACAAAGCAAGTATTACGTACTGTAAGAAAACAATCTAAATTACAATCTGATAGACAATTCTGAGGAATTAATATAGAGGTAAAAATCATAAGCAGCATGTCAAATACCAACTAGAAGAGAAGTACCTATAGCCACCTGTTACTTATTAGCTTTTCAGACACCAGGGCAGAGAAAAATTTTCTAGGCATAACATAACAGGGTCTAATACAGAGCAACTATTCTAACTGCATACATTATTACTTAATCCACCACAGATTTTTAAAAAGGCATCCAACCATTAGAACACAAACATGGGACCCAATTTTAACCGAGTGACATCTCGCCTAATTAGAACAGAAGAACAGGACACACAGGAGGACAGGAACAAAAGACTAAAAGTAGAAGAGTCACATACTTCCTCCAGGATCAGAGGGTCACACTAGTTTTTTTTTTGTAGGATTTCTCAGGTTTTAAAAGACACAAAGGATATTTACAGCCCTTTTCACTTCTGAAAAAATGGGTTACATTTGCTTGAAAGCACTCACCAGATCTCCAACATTTAACTCATAACATCACAACCAGAATTAGTAAACAAGTTACAAGGTATATCAAAATACTTCAGCATCTTTGTGAATTTTCTAGCTGCCTAAGCACCCTGCACTTGTGCTACCACATCTTATCCCAGCCTACATGCTACTGCCCTGAAAATCTATCCATAGGATAAGATGGGTTTCCACATCTAACATAGCTAGTTCTAAGACATTCACACACAAAACCAGAAAATTCCCCCAAACGCACTGAGGAGAATGGTTCAGATGACTCAATGGACAAAACCCCACCTGTAACACCTGTAATCTCACCACATACTTCTACACAACAGACACAAAAGCACCCCAAATTACTGCAAGCATATTGACTCACTCAAAACCAAGCATAGAATTTCACATCAGCTGAAAAATTAAGACATTCAATCTTCAGAGAAGAATTTAAAACAAAACTTAATCACGTATGGATGCTCAAGAGGTCAGTCTTCAACCACAAAGATAAAGCCCTGGACATACCACTGGTATGCTCCACTATTGTATTTACATATATTGTATTGCAATATATACAAACTACTTTGATAAACAACACTGAACACACAAAAATCCAAACACTATTTTTAAGATTAGTCATTTAAGCAACTGTTCTGCATATTTAAAAAAACAAAACACTTTTAAGCAGTCACAGTTTTTCTGTCTTACACCCTCTATGTAAGAATCAAGGACAACTGGCACTTTCAGGCAGCTAGCAGAACACTTATGTTACATAGCACACTTAAATCTGTAGATCACACATTTCGTACCTCCATCATGTGAACATTTTAAGATTAAAAGGTTTGGGAACTTTAAGAAATTAATAGCTGCTTCAAGTTTCTGGGCTATAAATAGTCTCCAAACCCTGAGTTTAGAATATTTCAAAAGTGACTCGCCCCCCCCCCAAAAAAATAAAGTTGTCTTTACAATAATTTAGTTTTGAAACCTGCATTTCTCTTTTACAATACACACTTGCTAGCAACATCCCTCATTTGATTCTCTCCTCTCCACTCCCCAAAAATTCACGTGACCATTTTTGCAGCTATAGAATGATCAATTTTCTCAAAGTATCTCATGTACCTCCCTCCACACCTGCAAGTAGCATCAGTAGATGAAACAACCCAGTCTCAAATGCTGTTTTTATGTATTACCTTGAAATAAGTTTGACATTTTATAGGCTGTGTGAAGCAATCTTTTTAAAGAAAAATATCCTTTCACAAACACATTTATCTCAAAAAAAAAAAAACGTACAAGTTGTCCAACATCTTCCTCCTCTTAAAGGACACTCTGGATTCAGTCAGAAATGTAATTTAGAAGTGGAAAGACAGTTTACAATAGACACCCTCTGGTATTAAACAGCATGCAAGATACATTTATCCCGCATCATTTCAGAAAAATGTAATGAGCAAGCAACTGTGTTCACAATACTACAGCTAAATACTGCATTGATTTCAATCACAGCAGGTCACTGACTATACTATAGCAGAAACACCTAGTATAAGGAGCAAGTCTGAAGTTGAACATGGCCTGCACTGAATTTACATGCTGTCTGTCAATACTACAAATGAAATACCTTTCAGCCTACCTTGAATTTTAGGAGCTATTTTGAACTTTCCAGAACTTCAAGGCCCTACACCAGTAGGTTTGTAATCCCTTGAAATAACAGTTTAAAGAAAAGTTTTGAGTCCTACCTACTGATGAGCTGTTTAAATAAGCATTTTCCAAATTACAACTATGTATCTTAAACTGAAGTTTCACCCATGTATCTTAAAATGGGGAGTTAAATTCACTGGAACTGCATTTGCTTAAGTATAATAACTGCCATGAAGAAAAAGAAATGAATAGAAGAACCATGATGCCCACTTCCAATTTGAATGATGAGATCAGATGCTCACCTCTAAGCTACTTCCACACAATTTATATGCACCTAGAAGTCACAGACTTCATGTGGCTACATTTTAAAGTCACCTTGGGCAAGCTCCTGTTTACTAAAGCATTACTAATTGTTTTCTTTGTTGACTTTGTGGACTTTTGCACAGCGTTATCTGATTATAATTGATCCTCAAAGGCTACAATACGAGCACCCTCTAGTAGGACACGCTTCACAACTTAATCTAAAGCAGTCTTAAAGAGAAACAATCTGGATAGCACAAGAAAAAACAAGTTTTAACCTGTCAATGTTGCAGAGGCTTAAGTTTTCCCTGCAGTGGAGAAGCAAACCACTGTACAACAGTTCTATTATTTACTTTGAACAATCTTGCTTTTCTTAGCAACTTCCATGGGACTCTTTACAGTACTTTAAACTCTCAGTATACCTAACACTTCAAACATTTTTTTCTAGCCTCTTAACACTTAAAATGTTACTTTTGAGAGCATGGGAAAAAATACATTTAAAAAAAAAAAGGCATTCAGTAGTGCTTTGCACTTCCTGAAACACATTTTCACACTATGGAAGCATCACAGATGACATCTCTACAAACCTAGGTCCAGCTTCTGAATGTCAGCAACAGAAAGGCTTCAAAGGCTTCCCTATGATCAAGGGGTAACCCAATCCCTAACCACACATGCAATTAAATTGTTCAACTGAAAAGCATGTAGTATTTCTGCAACATTAGCATCCGTGACCTCAGTCACTAAGCAAGCCTAACTTCAAGCTTAGGTAAAGTGTGAACCTCCTAAAAGGATAATTTAACAAAGATTCTTCTTATTTAAATAAGTTTTAAAATAAGCAAGTACAGTTGATATTTATTTCCTAAAGTCAAACATATTTTGACTATGGCAGAACATTTAACAGCAGCATTACTGTTCTGAACACTGCCCTGTCTTCCACTTTTACTGACTCAGCACAGCTGGGCTGGCACTGCATGGTGAACGGGATCTGGAAAACAGCAAGGCAAAATCAATAGTTTATTTTTGGCTAAACAGGCCCCAGATCTAGCTTAGCATGCCTTTAGAATCGCTTCACTTTCCAATGCCCATCAGTATTACAAATTATTTACCACACCACGTGCTAAGCTCCACAGTCATCAAAAAAACACTGAGCCACCAGGAAGATCTCATCTTCAGATGTGTGGGTTATAGCTCAGGAAGAATGGGAAAACAAGTGTTTAACAGTATGGCTGAAGAACACGGGAAGGGTGCTGCTGGTGGTCCAGCTCACTGTCCAACAACTGATATTCTTCCTGCTCAAAACTGCTAGTCAAGCAACTTTTTTAAGTGCTGACCAATTTCAACCTCTTCCTCATATGTAAAGGTGCAGCATTTTGGTTTTTTTTTTTCTTTTTTTTTTTTCCTGGTTCTTGGAAGGAAATCTCAAGAGGAGGATCAAAGTCCTTTTGACAAAAGGGTAGAAGTAATCTTCATTCACAAACAGTAAATAGATTCTCAAGTTTAATCTCTTTTTGTCTAAATGTTACAAAGGCCCTCCAAAATACACACTGGCTGCTTATTCCCAGTCAGCAAGCAGCAAGAAGCTAGTCTTCCATAAGTTTCTCCTTTTTTTTGAAACTGTCATACACAGTCTATTCCTCATGATACACAAGTATGTGTGATTAGAATAAAAATTACCCCTGAACCACTTCCAGCTGCTTCAGTTCTTTGTGGAAGTGCAGACCAGGACAATGTTTANGAATAAAAATTACCCCTGAACCACTTCCAGCTGCTTCAGTTCTTTGTGGAAGTGCAGACCAGGACAATGTTTATAAAATACAGCATAGTATCATACACGTAACTTATTATATAGAAAAGCAAGCAAAAAAAGTACTTAATTATAACCAAAACGACAAGAAAGTGTGAGTAAAAATAGCATTTTGAGCCAGAAAGATGACACAACCGGAAAACGCCAATTTTGTCTGCAACACGCCTCGAGTCGTAGCAGCCACTCTCTCTCCTCGTTTCGCTCACCGAACTCCCCCAGCAGCGCATCTGCCAGCTCACCCATCCTCGCCCCCCGGTGAGCCTCGAAA
>VZRU01007034.1:0-12496 GCA_013398155.1 Pedionomus torquatus | reverse complement strand
ATTAGTGTTAATTTTTATGATCAACATTGTTTATCCCCTTCAGGTGGAAATTTCTTGTGCATTCCCACAATTAACTTCCCAGCGTCTAGTTTCTTGCCAGACTCAAGTGAGAAAAAGAGCCGCTGTCAGAATTCTTACTTGTAATCCCCATTGGGCAAACGGCCCTGAATCCTGAGCTTTATACCAAAAATAGACTCTCAAACAGAATCATCCTGCCTTCGGGCTGTCTGTTTCTGCTGGGAGTGAGCCCCTCGTCCCCGGAGGGCGAGGAGGGTCTGGGTATCTCTGGGGTTGGACCAGGGATGTCGCAAGGACCTTCCTTGCTGGCCAGAGGTGTGCTGGACATCCTGGGGTTTGGAGCTCAGCCTCCAGAGCAGCCGTCCTGGCTGGCATTGCCCTGGCACATCCCTGCCCGAGCTGCTGGCAGGACCTGGCAGCGCGGTGGCAGTGCAGCAGGGTCCCAGACGAACCCTCCATCCCCGCCAGTGCTGCAGGTACACGGTGCTTTTCTTGCATGGAAATGCCGTGGACCTGGGGCAGATGAGCAGCTTCTACATTGGGCTGGGCACCCACGTCGACTGCAGCATCTTCTACGACTGCTCGGGCTACAGCATGAGCACAGGCAAGCCCTCGGAGAGGAACCTCTACTCAGACATTGATGCGGTGGGACAGGCACTGCAGACATGGTATGATGGGCACAGGGAAAGGAGGAAGGCCAGGAAAACCCTGTGGTCCCGCAGTTTGGAAAACAGGAAATCTCCTGGAGAGGGAACCCTGTCTGCTCCTAACAGGAAGGGGTGGCCAGAAAGCAGCTGGAGGGGCAGCGGGCCAGCGGACCCGAAGGGCAGGGATGCTGCAGGGGGTATGACCTTGCCTGGGCGTGCTGGCATGAGCTCCCCATGCTCCCCATCCTGCTGCTCTCAGGCTCTCCTGTGGCTCTGCTCAGCCCCGATTCCCCAGCTGGGCTCAAGGTGCAGCCCTGTGGTGGGCTCTGCCTCTTCTGCCCTCCCTGCAGCCAGGCTCACAGCACGCCCCAGGAATCATAGAATCACAGACTGGTTTGGGTGGGAAGGGACCTTAAAGCCCCCCCAGTGCCACCCCCTGCCCTGAGCAGGGACACCTCCCACCACACCAGGTTGCTCCAAGCCCCCTCCTGCCTGGCCTTGAACCTCTTCAGGGATGGGGCAGCCACAGCTTCTCTGGGCGACCTGGGACAGGGTCTCACCACCCTCACAGCAAATTTCTTCCTAATATCTAACCTAAATCTTCCCTCTTCCAATGTAAAACCATTCCCCCTGTCCTGTCACTCCACTTCCTGACCAAAAGTCCCTCTCCAGCTCTCCTGGAGCTCCCCTCAGGCACTGGAAGGCTGCTAGAAGGTCTCCCCAGAGCCTTCTCTTCTTCAGGCTGAACAGCCCCAGCTCTTGTTTTCCTTGTAAAGGGAATATTCATCAGAAACGTCGTCCCTGGGAGTCTCTAAACACGAGTCCCAGAGCCTCTTGGGACAATCTGGCTTTTGGACCCTCTGTCCCTTTTGTATTTTATCCCATGTCTCATTTTGACTTGTCCTTGTGTATCACTGTGACCTTTGGCTTCTCCTTTCCTTCTGGACAGGAAACAGTGATATTTTGTCTCACGAAGATGCTAATTGAGCCATGCAGACGGGTGTTTCAGGAATTAGGATTGCAAGGCAAGTGCCTGTGTTTGCCCTTTGCTTCTGAGCTCTGTTGGTGCAGGACTCAAAAAAAAAGGGTTAAAAAAAATACCTAAACAAACCCAAACCACAATAAATTTTCTCTTGATGAAATCAGTTTGTGTGTGAGGGAACTAACAGCAGCTTCCTGTTGACATTGAAAAACAATAATTAAAGCATAATTGGCTGGGAAATAGGTGTTGGAAAGTCTCTTGAATTAGTTGGCGTCTGCAGAAGCATCAGTCGTGGGAATGTGAGAAACACCAGCTCACTTGTAAAATGTAAGAGAGGACAAAGTCATCGAAGCAAAGGATTTATTTACAAAACAGCGCTGAATCGGGTGCATCTCCAGGCAGATGCACGAATTCTCTTTACATTTGTAGGTTTATATACGTTTTACCCCGGCCCCTTTGTGCCTGTCTCCCCTCTCAGTGGTTGAGAAGTCAGAGCTCACATCCTTCCTGACCGCTTAACCTGTTAGAGATGGAATTTACACCTTTTTACCTTTGTAAGGTCTTAACACCCCTACTCCAAGCAGTCATTATCCTAAACATGCCTTTGATGAGTTGATTAGACTAGGAGTTGTCCCACAGTCTTTTGCCCCCTTCTACTGTCCCTTGTTAGTAATTACAGGCACTCTGGTGGTCGTTTACTTCCTCAGGTGGTCGTACCTTCCTCTTCATCAGTTATCCTCTAGATGAACCTCGCCCATTTGGCTGCCTTTATGGCCCCCTTGGCAACTTGTCTGAGCCTGGCTTCCTTGGCCTTGATGATCCTCCTCTCTCCTTTGAGCTCCTGTGTTGAAGGTTGCTTCCCCGCCCATGTTTCCTTTGCTTAGATAACATTCTGCAGAACAAGAACGTCATTCAACAGAGCAAGGACATCTCTGACGATTAATTAAGTTAGTCTAATTTATGAGACTCTACTATCACTAGGCCCCTTTCAGTACACACATACTGATCTAAATATACAAAGTAGCTGAAGCAAAACTTTCAACCCATTTCTCACAGGAATAACAAAGTCCGTTTCTTTTTTTTGGCTGCAGAGGGTCACTCATCAAACCGTGCCTTTTCATTGAAATTAAGGAGCAGAGACACTGGGATATCTCCTCCAGCAAGAGTTGCTATCCTCAAAGACATCACCAACAACAGCCTTGAGCACTGGGGGTTGGACACTCAGGGGGTGGAGAAGACCAGGAAGTTCCTGCTGGAATGGCTCTCCTTCCTGTGCAGGTGTCTCTCCCCAGCTGCGAGGAACTTGACCGCAGCAAACCCCTGTCCTTGAGCAGTAGCACTCGGTGCCGTTGCTTTTCCTTGCAGGTGTCTTCCAGTTGGCTTCTTAGAACACCTACCTCAGAAAACTAATGAGCGGCTGCCTCACTGCGTGGGGGAGACTCTCTGGAGACCCTGATGCCCAGCCAAAATGATGCCCACACAGCCATGGCTCCCCCAGACCCTCTGCTGTCCCCCATGAACCAGCTCCTGAGGATCCAGGTGGCACCCAGTACATCACCAAGGAGATGCTCCTACAAGAGGCCCTCAGGCTCTTTGGCTCCTCCACCAACACGGCAGGGACCGGCCAGGACAGCAACAGCACTGTCCCCAGCCCTGGGGATTCTGGTGGCAGCGACAGCTCCAGCACAGCCACCCCACTGGAGACACCCCAGGGGCAGCGACATCTCTTGGGACAGTTACACCTCCTGGGACAGTGGCATCTCTCTGGGCAGCGATGTCACCACCAGCTCCTCTGCTGTCCTCCCCGTTGAAGCCCTGGAGGACCACACGCTGCCCCAGGAGGTGTCTCTGGAGGCGGCCCAGAGGGTCCTTGACTGGTCCTGGGGGGCAGAGCGGGTCAGCAAAGAGAGTACCAGCAGCAGCCCTGAGGAACTTGGTCACACTGGTGACTCCTTTAAGCTGCCCCAGGAGCTCTTCCTTCCTGATTACAGCTTGGAGGAGACCGAGGAGACCGTGCAATTCCTAACCTAAGAGAAATTCCTTGGTGGGACGGAGTCCCAGGAGCTGTGGGGGAAAGTAGCTCTGGAGCTCCCGCTGGAGTTCCAGGAGACTTCCCAGAATAGATGGAGCTGCCACCAGCCCAGCTCCCGATAGGGGAGAAGCAGGGGATGAAGAAGGGGTGGCAGCCCCCCATCGACACCACTGAAAAAAACAAGGTCTGTCACAGTGGGGCTGGGGCCAGCGGGGGAGCCAAGACCCTGTGTGGTGTAAAGATGTAGATAATGGGGGGCAGGGTGGTGGGCAGTTGTGTCTTTTTTGTCTCCTTGCAGGACCCACAGGCACAGCCACACGCAGAGGGCAGCATGGAGCCCCGGGGGCAAGGACAGAGCTCAGGGATCTGTGACACCGTCCCCCACAGCATCTTTCTGGAGAAGCTGGCACATCATGGCACAGACAAGTGTTCTCTGTGCTGTGGGAAAACCCGCCTGGATGGCTGTGCCCTGAGAGGGGTGATTCATGGGGTGACCTTGGTGGCAGCCGGTCACCAGCGGGGTCCCTCAGGGCCCGGTTCTGGGGCCCGTCTTGTTTAATATCTTTTTGGCTGATCTGGAGGAGGGGATCGAGTGCACCCTCCGTGAGTTTGCAGAGGACACCAAACCAGGCGGGAGGGTTGATCAGCTGGAGGGTAGGGAGGCTCTGCAGAGGGACCTGGAGAGGTTGGATCCACGGGCCAAGGCCAAGGGGATGAGGTTCAACAAGGCCAAGTGCCGGGTCCTGCAGTTCGGGCACAACAACCCCGGCAGCGCTACAGCCCTGGGGCAGAGCAGCTGGAGAGCTGTCAGGAAGAGAGGGACCTGGGGTGCTGGTGGCCAGCCGGCCGAACGTGAGCCAGCAGGGTGCCCAGGTGGCCAAGAAGGCCACCAGCATCCTGGCCTGGATCAGGAACAGCGTGGCCAGCAGGAGCAGGGGGTGATGGAGCCTCTGTCCTGGGCACTGGGGAGGCCTCCCCTCCAGGGCTGTGTCCAGTTCTGGGCCCCTCACGACAAGAAGGACATTGAGGGGCTGGAGCGTGTCCAGAGGAGAGCCACCAAGCTGGGGAGGGGTCTGGAGAACAAGTCCTGTGAGGAGAGGCTGAGGGAACTGGGGGTGTTGAGTTTGGAGAAGAGGGGGCTGAGGGGAGACCTCCCTGCCCTCTGCAGCTCCCTGACAGGAGGGTGCAGAGAGGTGGGTGGTGGCCTCTTCTCCCAAGGGAATAACGACAGGAGCAGAGGGAATGGTCTGGAGTTGGGGCAGGGGAGGGTCAGCTTAGATATTGGGAAGAATTTCTTCCCTGAGAGGGTGGTCAGGTGCTGGAAGGGGCTGCCCAGGGAGGTGGTGGAGTCACCAGCCCTGGAGGTGTTTCAGAAAGGGGTGGATGTGGCGTTTCAGGGCACGCTCTGGTGGCCGAGATCGTAGGGGATTTTGGTGTGGGTATGGTTGGACGCCTCTGAGAGGTCCTTTCCAAGCCTGACCATTCTCTGAGCGCCACCCCCCTTGCCCCTCACCCCCCACCAGCCAGCAAAGTCCCACTGAGAGAATAAGCCCACCACGAGAATCTCTTCTGGCTTCCCATTAACTGTCAGAAGAATTTAGTTCTGAGGCTGGGCAGCTCCCAAACTCAGGGCAAGAAATCCTGGTTTCAGGCATGAAGCTTCAGCTCTCCTGCCACAAGAATTCCCACTCAAAAAAATAATGCTTTCTATTGGTGTCCTTAAGATATACCTGTTGCAGGAGAAGGTGAAATATCCCACCTGGAACCCAGACACCCGCGTGGCCCCTGCTGGAATGCTCCACATGAGGGGAAAAATAATAATTAGGGGTTTAAATCTCTTTTCAGTTCAGGCCTTCAGAGGGGCACTGACACGGTTCAGGGCAGAGCAGGTTCTATTTTTTATTTGTTTTTAAATCAGCATGGCCACAGGAGAAAAGTTCAGCCGCCAGCCTTTTGCTACGAGTGCTCACAGCTTAGGTCTGCCCACAGGAAAGGGAAGCTGCCCGCACCCTGACGACCTCCAGACACTGACGCCACTGCGCAGAAACACACCCTTGTAGAGCCCTGCTCACACCCTCATAAACCCAGGAGACCAGGAAGAACATTCCTTCTCCACACTTGAGCAGAGTGGAGCTCAGAGTTGACTGAGCTGAGCTCACTGAGAAGTTGTGTGAGCAGAGGATGCGCTGCCGGGAACGGATGCTGTGACCTGAAATCTTTAACCTCCGTTTATTACCAAAGTCATCCTGTCGACACCTGGGAGGTCAACAAGATGCTACAACTAAAGAAAAAGACAGTGCACATTGCCGTTCCAATGCAAAACCCAGCAAGACGGAAATCCGTTTGTTAAAAAAGTAATTAAGATCACTCCAGAAAGTGACTGATTTGTTTGTAAACACCTTTACATCCAGTCAAAGTAAAATACAGATTCAAAAAATCTGCCATCAGCGTTAAAAAGGCAACTGATTAATAATTTGTATTGATTTGCACATCTATCTGCCTCCCCTTCATCACACGGCAGGCTTGCTCCGCTACTTCTGGGGACTCAACTCTCAGCACCTCACAGCCTTTAGCTTCTCCACCCTGATATCAGCGTACAGCACCTGACCTTGGGAAGCAAAGAAAGGCTCTTCTTCACCCCAGCAGGTACCACGTAATTCTCCACCCAATCATAGTTCTCCACCTGAAGTACACCTTTAGAAATCACCAGGACCTGGGAAGAGCAGCCTCACCAAGCCACTGCTTTCAAGGACCCTTCTCAAGTTGAGAGGTGAATTAGCTCAAGCCCTTTCTCTCGATTCTCACTCTAGCAGCAGCATCGGAAGGAGATCATAGAATCATAGAATGGTTAGCGTTGGAAAGGACCTTGAAGATCATTGTGTTCCAGCCCCCTGCCCTGGGCAGGGACACCTCCCACCACACCAGGTGGCTCCAAGCCCCATCCAGCCTGGCCTTGAACCCCTCCAGGGATGGGGCAGCCACAGCTTCTCTGGGCAACCTGTTCTAGTGCCTCACTACCCTCACAGCAAAGAAGTTCTTCCTAATATCCAATCTAAATCTCCCCTCTTCTAGTTTAAAACCATTACCCCTTGTCCTATCACTACTTTTCCTGACCAAGAGTCCCTCTCCAGCTCTCCCTTCAGATCCTGGAAGGCTGCTCCAAGGTCTCCCCGGAGCCTTCTCTTTTCCAGGCTGAACAGCCCCAGCTCCCTCAGTCTGTTTTCGTAGGAGAGGTGCTCCATCCCTCTAATCATCTTTGTGGCCCTGAACAGAGCGAAGCACAAGCTCACAAGCCCTGTCCAACTGGTAAACACACACTCGGCACTGGAACTGTCCTCCCGTGATGGGCCAGGACCTGGTTTTGCCATTGGACAAGGAGCACGAGGTACTGGGGAGCCAGGTCTGGGCACAGCAACTGCTGCTGTGAGGGAAAAAAACCATGTCCTGAGGCTGAAGAGCACAGCCCAGCAGTCAGTAGCTGAATTCAGAATACTTTTGACTATTTTGGTTTTTTTAAGGACATTTTTCCCAGACAACGATGCTCATGCAGAAATAAAGTATCTATGCAGGTGCTCTTCAGCAGGTCTCGACTCTCCTCTCCCCAAAGTGCCTACCCACGTGGTAAACCCAGCCCCTGAGCCAGAGAAGGGAAGGGATGCTTAGAAAAAGGAGGTGTTAACTGGGTCATCCACTGGCCAGTTACCTCTTTTCAGCGCTGCAGAGCTCTGGCTGGAACAGGAGGGATGGTAAACGTCCTCGTCACAGTGGTCAACCTAAAGATCTAATCTTTCAGGAAGGCTGAGTGAAATTTTAGTGAAGATGTGAGTATCGGGGACAGACAGATCCAGCAGCTACTGGTTTAATTCATATTCAAGCGCCACCGTAATTACAAGCGATAAGGTAACTTACCACACCCATTAAATTTGTCTCTCAGCATTTCTCATGTAAAATCAAAAGGCAGCTGTGAAAAGAGAAGAACCATCAGACCGTTGCTGAGGGTCTGCCGAAGAACTTGCAAGCGCTGCCAGCTCTTCAAAACACGTCTCCCCCGCTGTGACACCCCCGCTTATGGATGCAGAGAGCTCTCCTGTTAAGGAAAAGCCAATCTAACTCACTCCCCCTTGGACAGCATCTAATATCTCCCAATATTAGATATTCTGAGCAAGTCAATCGAGCACAGATGAGGTCAATGTGTCCGTACCCATTCATTTCAGGAGGAAGGAGATGTAGGGAGAAGGCTACTCGCCTTTCTCACAAATGTCTGATGGGCTTCTCTGGCCACCCCAGCTGCAGGTCCTCCAGCTCCTCCAAGGGAGCCTGCAAAATTGCCTACAGAGTTTCCATGTTCCGCATCCATCGTTCTTGCAAAACTGCTTCCCCTCGCAAGTCCCACAGGATCTACGCCTGCTCCCACGCCCTGTCCCACAGCAGGACTCATTCTTTCCATTGCAGTGGCTCCAACGCGCTCCAGGCCCATCCTCTCCGTGCCAGCAGCACCCATACCATCCATTCCTATTCCTTCCATAGGAGTGGCATCTACATGATCCAAAACGGCCATCATCCTCTCTCTCACCTGACCCACACCAGTTCCCATTGCAGCCGGGACCATACGCTCCATACCTATACCCATCCTCTCCATGCCAGAACCCACACGTTCTATGCCCGAGCCCGTTCTCTCCATAGCGGTGCCAACGCGGTGACTGGCGGCGCTCATACTCTCGATACCGATGCCTGTGCCAGGCCCCATACTATCGATGACAGACCCATCCTCTCGATGTGAGAAGCGACAGGGACCATTCCATCAATTCCTGACCCCATTCCCTCCATGTTGGAGCTTGTGTGATCCAAAAGAAGACCTGCCCTGTCTATTTCTGACCCTGGCTCCATCCCGTGTCCCATCCCAGAAGGCATACTTTCTGTTCCCGAGCCCCTACAATCAATGCCAGGTGCCATCCTCTCAATCCCAGGAATGCTGGCATTTCCACCACCTGGAACACAACACACAGGTTGTTAGTAATGACACAGGGACCAAAATAACACCCCAACTCACCCTTATGTGACTTAAACACTTTACATGTGGTCATCACTCAGAAAAGTGACTGCAAACCGGGTACTTTGCTGTTGCAGGAGACGAAGCAAAGTTTTCATTTCAGATATTAAAAAAGAGTTGTTGAAGTGCCCTTGTGGCCAAGAAGGCCGATGGCACCCTGGGATGCATCAACAGCAGCGTGACCAGCAGATGGACGGAGGTCATCCTCCCCCTCTGCTGTGCCCTGGGGAGGACACAGCTGGAGCACTGGGACCAGTTCTGGGCTCCCCGGTTCCAGAAAGACAGGAACTGCAGGAACGAGGTGTCTCCTGGATATGAGCCGTATCCCACCGAGGAGGCATTTCTGCAAGGAAAACATTAGGTTAGTGCACAACAGAAACGACACCAGTCTTAAAGAGACAAGTTTAAAAAAAGGAAAGACTACTTCAGATATTCACTGATCTTCTGGGAACACAGCCGAAGCGCTGCCAGGAAGCGCCGCAGCCTGGTTGGGTAAGAGTCCTCCATAAAAACTCGGTTCCATGTTCGAGCAGCACCCCAGCCGCTTATAAGTTCATTTGGATAAAACCAAAGTTTCAACCCAAAATGGGGCAACGTACTGCTCATGATCCCTTGAGAAAAAGCACGTGGCTTCACAGAACCGGGACTTGTAAAAAGGGTGATGGCACAACTAATTCCACCCTTGTCTTGAAAGACCTGCTCCTGATGAGAAGCAGCACATGTTTTTTTTCTAGGAAAATTGGCTTCAAACATAACTCTCTCCCAAGTGTGGAGGAAATCCAGGACCCCTCTGTAGAGGCTGGTGCTGCCTGAAGCCAGAGAGAAACACCTCGGTTCCCAGTCACAGAACGGCAGCACCAGGTCACAGAATAAGCACTGAGAAACTCTAACTCTGCTGCACCTTCCTGAGACCACAAGTTGCAAACTCTTGCATCACGTGGCTTCTCCTCCAGTCAGTTTGTCCTCCGACACCGAGAGCAAACTACACAGAGCTTGGGAGGTCTTGGCTCCTCCCTTGAAATGGTCTCTCAGCTCTGACCTAAACCTTGCAAGAGGCCACCAGTGGAGAAGCTCATCACAGAGAGCTCCTTTGAAGCTCCAAGCCCCACCTGGCCTGGGCTGCCCCTCGCTGAGCTCAGTGGCAGCACAAGCAGGGACAGCGAGGCAGGGAGAGAAGCCACGGCCCAGTTCTACCTGCCCCCAGGCACCACCGCTCCAGGACGACAGCCTTCAGGGCCGGGTCGGAGCCGGGACAGCGCTGGACTATGCTGAACCATAGTTTGATAGTTTTAACTCGGTGCAGCATTAAGGACGCGATGAGCTTATTGTTAGCCCATAGACCAGAACGTGGTTCTTAGATGATCTTTGTGATTGTCGCAGTTTCAGCCAAACCCACCAAACCCTGAGCGACAGATGACCCCCACCCCCCTCCCTTTTCCCCCTTTTTTGGTAAAGAGAGGAGAGGNCCTTGAAGGCGGGACCCTCCAACAGGCGAACGACAAAAATTATCTGCCCTTGGTTCTTCCAGCAATAAGTCTAAACAAGGGCCTCTCTGCACCATCCCCCGGTACAGTCAGGTCTTATCACTGTGAGATGGAACAGCTCTGCACAATGTGCTGTTAATTTCAGAGCCCAGCTAGCTAGGAGAGGCCTAGCTAAGAAAGCAAAACTGTAAAACAGAAAATTGGTTCATTTTACCTCAAACCAGGACAGTGATAAATCTGTGTTGCCTGAACATGTTATCTAGATGATTTTTAGTTATTACAGGAGCTGGAGAAGAAAGAACAAACCAAGCTCCCACCACAGGTGCTGGATCTCAAGCTAGACACCATGAAAAGGAGCTAGCCACCTGTGGAGAGGGTTGTGGGGCCCAGGACACAGGCAGAATACATACGGATTAGCTAGATTTTAATATGCATAATCCATAACGTACAAAAATCCCACCCGCATGATGAACAGACGAACACATTAGGCGGAGTGATCCCCCGTGTTCCCAGCGCTGAATAAACATACCTCTCCAGAACTTGCGAGTTTGGAGTTTGTTCCTCACGATCCCTGGGTCAGCTGATGATTCCTACAGTTAAAGTGATGGTAAGACCACCTCTTCCTTGTTTGGAACATCTGTAGGAAGTACTTGCATTGCCACCCCTGCTCTGGGGCTGTGGCTTTCCTAGCCACTCTGTCCTCAAAAGCAGCTTTTTTGACTTGTCGCCTTACCAGCCTCAAAAATAGCAAATATCTGCTGAGGATTCCCACAGATAAAGCGAGAGCAAGAACAACTCTCCCTTCTTTGGAGCATCTCTGGGAAGTACCTACCCTGGGCAGTCCTGTTGTCAGTGAGTCCTGCAGCCGAGCAGAGAGGATCCCATCCGGGGTGCCAGAAATTATGTTGTGAAAGGTGGAATCAGGATTCACTAGTAGGGGTGACTCATAGGCAGGTATTTATTGCAGAGCTGGACGCACGGGGGATCACTCCTTTTAATGGTCTGCCAGGTAAAGTTAGTTTAACAATATATATTCACATTATACATATATATTCATGCTGGTTTGGGGAAGTAATTAACATATAATAATGTTCTATATTCATATAATAATGATTCTATATTCATTATTCTCCAATAATTCCTTATCGTACCTTACCACCCTCTCGGAGCCCCCACCTTGATCTTCAGAGATAAGTTCCTTCTCCAGGATGACATTGTGCTGGCCTCTGTGACTGCTGCGTGCGTATGTGTCTAGAAACAGCTGTCTCGCTTCTTCCTGCAGCGGGGCAGGGCCCTGTTCCTGGTCAGCTGAGTTAGAGAAAAACAAAACCTCACAATAGCTGCTAACTCATGCCACCGCTGACAGCGGCCAGTGGTGTCGAGCAAACCTTCAAGCTATGCTTCAGCCTTATTCCTTAATTCACCTCGGCTGTGGGGCCTGAGAACAGAAGAGCATAAATGCCTAAAGGAGAAAGCTTTCTGGGACAAGAACAAGAGTTGGGGGAGAAACTGCAAAAAACGAGGAGAAAAGGGAGGGCAAAGAGATACCAACAGAGGTGGGATGGGAGAAGGTTTGAAGGTAAGAATGAGAGTGGAAGGCAGGGACGCTTCTGGTGACAGCAATTGTTAAAATAAAATGTTGATCCAGTGCGAAACGTGTTCTGGATTCGTGCCAACACGGAACAACGCTCGGGCCACATGGTGAAATGGGACCCTCTGTGTGTGTATCCTCTGTTGTTCCTGGGTAACGGGGGCTTAGAAGCAGCAGGATGGGGGGTCTGTGGCTCCTGCTTCTCGCAAAACCCCCCTGACGATTGTTCCAGCACAGCAGCTTGGACCAGTTCTGCTGCGGACCGCACGGTGCTGGGGGGGGGGCCTGGGGGCGAGCTGAGGACTGCGGATTGCGCCCACCGCCCAGCAGCGCGAGGCAAGGCCCCAGCGGGTGAGGGGGGCATGTGCCGAAGAAGATGCGAGAAATCATTGGCATAGACCAACCGCTTCTCGGGAGGAGCTATGAGTGTGTATGAGCAGAAGGGAAAGAAACCGGGAACGGCACCCGTCCGGCGTGCGTCTTGGTTGAGCAGAGGTTCCTGGCGAATGCAGTGCTGTTTGCTTGCCTTTATTCGTTTAATAAATTGTAAACTTTAATTGGAATCCTGTTTGGGACTNCAGCCCCAGGGCCCCCGACAGGCCTGAGCTGCGGGTCCTGCGGCTGCCGCCGGTTTCCCTGGGGTTTGGTGTCACATTCTGCAACCCAGTTACAAAGGAAATTTAATTGCGATG
>VZRU01007032.1:18248-38058 GCA_013398155.1 Pedionomus torquatus | reverse complement strand
GCGGCTCCGGCTGCCCCCCCACCGGCTCCGGCACCGGCCAGGCCCACACCTCCAGCAGCACCGGCGACGTAAGTAAGTACGATGCTGAGGCTGTACACAGTGCTAGGAAGTACACAGAAATACATTTGCATATATTGAATAGTTGCAATTTGGAATGGTGACAGAAGACACTTCAGTAATTCACTAACACATCAAACTATAACAAAATAACAAAAACAACCTAGCAAAATAACAAATCGAGAAAAAGAGCAGGAACACTAGGAGAGGAACAAAATTCATTTACAGCTTTTTGTTTATATGGGTCAGTTATGATGGTTTGAAGCCACTGGTAAGCTATACAATAAAAAAAGTAGCTTGTGCTTGAAAAATCTTTTTTTAAAACAAGCAGCAAAACATTTTCTAACTCCATCCATAGTAGCTTGATCTGAACAATTTGTTGGGTTTTCTTACTGGTTTCAGTAAAGTGGTAATGTTCTTAAAATAGTCTAGATGGTAACTCTCCTGTTTTATCTATTAGCTACTTCCCAAGCATAAAATGGACTTAGGAGTCCATTTTTAAAAATTAATGATGCATTTATATGATTTGCAATGGGAGGCTGAATATCTACTATAACCGTTGCTTAAAAACAAAATAAGCATTTTACTTTAACAAAACAAAAAAGACTAAATACCTACAGTGAGCACGTGGAAGCTCAGCTGAAAATTTAGTAACTATCATGCAAGAATAAGAAACGTCTTGTTAAGGACAACAGACTAGAAAAATCTTTCTAACCTATGACATATTTTTTGTTCAAAACAGCACTTGTTCATGTGCTTATGTCCTGGACACATCACTGAACTGGGGCTAAGTTGAAATTAACCCCTCGGGTTTTCGTAGCGTTTTCTTTATTCTTACATACATTCTTTACAGTGACGGTGATAGCACTGGAACCGGCTGCCCATGGAGGGTGTGGAGTCCCCTTCCCTGGAGATCTTCAAGACCCACCTGGATGCAGTCCCGAGCAATGTGCTCTGGGCAATCCTGCTTTGGCAGGGGAGTTGGACTGGATGATCTCTAGAGGTCCCTTCCAACTCTGAGAATTCCGTGATTCTGTGAGTTTTACATTCATACAAATAGGGCATTTCTTTCTACTTTAGCCCATAAATACTGCATTTGCAGTTCCCTGAGGTGCCTTACAAATTAGGTGAATTGACAGACCTCTTTGTATGAGCAACCATTAACACTTTTATCCAACCTGCATCTGAATCATCTACTTATGGAATAATACAGACTAGCAGGGCACTCTGGGGGTCACACAGTCCACCCCTCCCAAAGTCAGATCAAGTTCCAAGTCAGGTCAGTTTGCTCAAGGCATTGAGCAAAACACCTCCAGTATTTTCATCTCATTTGCATCAGGTATTTGATGCAGAATATCTGAATATCTCAACCTCTTGATACAAAAATGCACATCCTTTTTTAAAAAAAAAATCCACTTAGAGTATAAGATGCTTTAGGTGGTTTGGGTTTTGTTGTTGCTTTTTTAAAATTTCTTTTTTGTTATGTGTGTTGAGGCAGCTTGGACACTGGGTTGTAACCAGCTCGATGGTGAAAAGCAAATTTGACTTTAACAAAGACAACTTAGTCAAAAAATAAAGGTTTAAAAGCAACTGAAAAGATATGCTCAAAATAAACACTTTATTCCCTTAAGTCTTAGGTTTTTTTTTCACTTTCACAACATCCAAAACAAAAGCCTCGCCTTTTTGCTTCTAATTTGATTGCTATTCTAACAGCAGTTTCACCAAAAATACAGTGTGAAACTGAGGCGTATTGCTTACCCCCAAGGTAAATGAATCTTGCCTTTCATGATCTGCTCACTGCACTACTTTGTACTCCTCCCATTTTATGTTCCTATTAAAAACCTCGAAACAACTAATCCAGACAGTGAATGCATACTAGGAGATACAAGACTGGCACAGTATTATGGCTAAGCAACACAGTAAGCTCAACCTTCCCCCCGAAGCAGTTTTTAATGTGGGAGAAAGCAGAAGCGTTCCTTTATCATAGTGTCTATGAATCACAACAAAACATACTGATTGCATAGGCTAATATTTGATTTACCACATAAGGTTCTAGAAAACCTTCCCAAAAAACCCGAACAAAAGGTTTGAAAAAACAACAAAATTTTCCAAACTTCTATCTCGAGTCAACTGCATGAAAGGAATAGCTCATGAATCTCTTAAGGATAGAAAAAAATATTTCTCACTGCTTCCTGGGGGTCAGACTGAGCCCCAAAACATGACCGGCACAAGTGGCAGACTCTTTATACAGTAATATACCTCCAAGAGGAATGGGAGACTGTTCTGTCAAAGAGACATGGATGGCACCTCTTGTGCCCTTTAGAGCGGGGACAACTGCAGGGCAGGAAGCAGCCCTGAGTAATTAGCGCTGGGCACTATTGCTGTATTTAATAGCCCAGGCTGCATGAGCCTATGCCAAAGCAATACTAATGTACACAAGATAGGAATACTCCTGGAATAAACTTCAGACGTTCCTTGAGGAGGCAGGTTAATCTTTCTTTTCTACTGTAGGAGAGAGCCTAGACTCTTCTCATGGCTGTATGATAGTTTAGTTTTATATACAATTGGACTGGTGAACAGGAAACGCTGAACATTGAGATTACAGACAAATCTGCTTTGGCTATCTTCTAAAATTCTTCAGTGGGACCTACAATTTATCTTCATTGAGTAATGTTTTGTCTTCCTGTGAAGTCAGTACACTTTTTGTATAATTTTACCAATAACTCTAGAAAATCTTACTATCAGAAAACACATTTCTTTAACTTAATTTAATGCAGCATTATCTATAATGCATAAGCAGAAAATGCAGATGTAAGAAGTCATACATTTTATATGTGCCTGAGGTATGTCCACAAATGCTACTATACTCTACTTAGAATATTTTAGATTTATGATTTTCCTTCTTTGAAAAGATTCCCAAAGCCACATTACGCTAAGAAATTTTGAAATTCTCTTTGCCCTGGCAGAACTAGCATCTGATTACCAAATTTTCTGGTGGTGTGTACTCCAAGGCACTTGCCAAGTTCTCTGTCAGAGCTTTTATACTCAAAGGACAATGACAACATGTCATAGGGTAATTGGCTAGCATGACCATGCCCTGGAGAGGCAGGTACATTGATCACTAAGGCTTTCAGAACCTGCATCTGAGCATCTCCAAACCAAAGATCTATTTATTTTATCAATCTGTTCTGCTGAGTCAGTGTTTTGTTTATTTACTTTTGAGGGATATTTGATGTCTATGACTGAACTCTTTAATCTAGTGTCAGAGGAGAACAGTCAGAGCTCTGCTCATTTCCTCTGTCCTTAGTTGTACTTATGTTCTTTGTGCTACATCCAGGCAATTCTTTTACTCTCTGAAATGCCATCTGTGTGCCAATTTCTCTATCTTTACTATGGAACTATGTAATTGTTAATTTTCAAGACCAAATCCTCTAAAGTGCAAGTAAATAATGAGACAAGCCGAGACAAGCACAGGTGAATTTAACAAATACTGTATATATGAGAGAAGTCACAGTTCTCTTGTGTATGCACAAGAAATGAGTGACAGCCAGAACAGTTGAACCAGAATAAAGAATCTGTCTTAATTCTTGCTTAATTTAATAGGTAAAAAAAAAAGGTTTCAGACACCAGATCAGTTCAGTTTAAAGTTGTAGTATAATGAGTTTCTCTAACGTTAATTAGTGAGACCAGAAGAAATCCCCGAGAGTATTCTTTGAGATGCCATTTGCATTGAGAGGGAAGCATGATACAGTACCTCTAATCTGAATTTCTGTTCTATACAGTGTTATACAGAAAAAGTGTTTTGTTATCAGACTGCTAAGTTTTGTTCTAAGAGGTATACCTAAAGGACAAAGAAATTCCTGTGAAGAGAACCAGCAGTCGGAAGCTTTGTAACCTCCAGAAGGCTCATTTCACAAAACTGTCAAAGGATATGAAATAGCTGCAGCTAAAATAACAATAGGCATTTACTGAATGCATTAGTCAGGGTTACCTTTAGTGTCAGTTAAAATGGAGCCAAAGGCACTGATCACCACATCAGCTTTCAGACGGACAACCTGATCCTCATCTTCTTTCCAGTTTCCATCACTGTCTTGTTCAGTTCGAACAAACTCCATAGCAACAATTTGTCCACCTTTAAGTACAACTTTCCGAGGGGAGAGGAAAGGCAGAAATTCACACTTCTCTTCTTTTGCAAGTTCCATCTGTACAACAGAAGCAATAAAATACATAACTTGAACATTGTTGTGTTTTTATGGAAAAAAGCCCCACAAAACATTTTTTTGACTCAATATCCTACCATACATTCTTTTGCAGTAGAAGTCACCTGTGTATGGTATCAAGTCACTACCATCTTCCTTTTTTTGAAGGCCACTGCATGAGTGGAACTTTTAGGAATTTACCCAGGCTGCTAACAGAGATTTTGGTTCAGTGACAGTTGATTCTTGCTTAGTAAGAATCTGAATAGCACGAGTCAGTCTGTGCAATGGCTTCAGTAATCTCATTGTGTCTAGAATTCTTAAATGAAGTGCAGCAAAAACAGAAGTTAATTTTACATAGAGAACCTTTATTAGTTTTTTTGCACTTTCATTCCCATTCTACAAAATCTCTAACATGCCCACCTTCTTGAAACAGATGACTAAACTACCATTAATCTCATGATAAAGATGCATCAGATGTCCTGATATCCTCAAGTATGCAAAAGTGTAAAGTATGTACCAAAAAAATGGTAACAGAAAAAGACCACCAAAATAAGAAAATCTAACCTGAAAGAAACCCTGCTGTAGTACAGATATATTGAGGAAGCAGAGTTAGTTTCAAAATGTGCAGATGTCCTCATAAAAGCCAAAGTGCAATGCCAAAGTAAAAACCAAATGGAATAGTGAAATCTGTGCTGAATGACACTGCTCTATTGCCACTGGCAGTGATTCAAAAGTAAAATCACAGTAAGTAATTTTCTTACAAGATTTTTAGGCTCCCAAGGCAACATCAGGATCACTGAGATTCATTTGACAGCAGCCAGAAAGAATCATTCTATGATCTAACCATGACCTGAAGAGTCACCCACAACTCTTAAATGGCTGTTTGATCTTTGGGGTGCTTCCAAGACTAAAAAAGTTACTGCATTTTCTAATTTACAAGAAGCTCTACCGCCTGTATGCAATTGCATCTCTCTGACTTCACAGGAAACAGGTACAACAGAAGAAAATAATTTATACAGAAATTACATGAAACGAGCCTCAGAGCTTTAATGAACATTTAGACCTTTTAAGAGCATTTTTATAAACAAAACCTTTAAAAGATGTCTACAGCACACTCTCAAGCCCTGTAGAAATAACAACCAGTACTCCTTCTCATAAATGCTACCATTCAATTTTACCTCTTCTGGGACAGCCCGGATATTAGTGAATCCCTTCCTGAAGACTACAAACACGCGACGAGCTCCACAGCGTAAAGCAGATGTTGCACAGTCAAAAGCAGTGTCTCCTGCTCCAAGTACAATTACAGTTCCATGTATTGATGGCAACGGAGAGTGACAGGCACACATCCCTGAAAGATGAAAGGAAAACCCCATTTTCGAGAAAAGAAACCATTTCTGCGTGACAGCTCAAAAGGTACTTGTACCCAAAGCAGTGTAAAATTGCATCTTACAGTTTCCAAGCATGGACCATCACTATCAAATTATTCTGCTTCACAGAAAGACAGTTTTATTCCCATTTTTAAGATATGCTCATATACATAATTTCATAGTCAGTACTCTAAGCAGCTGCACCTTTCTATCTGGAAAGAATTCAAATGATAATATGTTTGCAGGACTGTGGGTCCTGTCAGACTGAAATTAACATTGTGAGATCTTTGTATTCAAAAAGTAAGTTTTTCTCTTATCAGATTCATTATCCTCGAGGTTAAAAAAACAGAAACAAACAAACAAACAAAACCCAAAACAAAACAAAACAAAACAAAACCCCAACATCCCCACAACACCTTTTAATGGATTATCAAGAATGACACTTGGTATTTTTCAAAAGGCATCCAAAAAGCTTGGTGTAATAGCTCCTCAAAGTTAGTCCCCTCCGTCAGTTTTCTACAAGGCAGTGTCAGTACATTGTTCTGGCTATGACGTGCTCTCAGAGGCTACTCTCTATGGCAGCTGAACACGAGCCAGAAATAATACTACAGTTTCAGTGATTCCTAGATCACTGGTAGAAACCATCAAATCTACAGTGGCTTTCTACAAACTATTCATAAAAAGTTACTTCGAGAGAACGACATTATGTGTTTGTCATCTACAGCTTGCATTTGATGATTTGATTAAGAAATTAGATTAAAAAATACTTAAGTAAAACTGAACTCTGTGTATTCCTTGTAGGAGACTACACTTTATCGCAAGTTTAAATACAACTAGCTATTATTAGGCAAATTATTGCAACTGAAAAAATAATGCCATAAACAATATATAAGTTATATTCTCAATGTGCCTGTGATAATTTCAGGCAGGAGGTGCTAAGCCAATCACTTAATCATTGCACTCAAGTGTTCTACTATATTAGAAGCAGCTTTTCACATGCAAAGAAACATGTAAAGAAACACAAGAAACATTCAGGGAAACAGCACTTTTAATTTAGACATGTAAACAGAGTGACAAATAACATCCTAGTACATATTCTCTCTCCAGTTGTAAAATACTTAATGTATGGCAAATGATATCATACCCCTCCCCTCCCATTACATATGGCATTGCATTTACTATTTACTTAATAGGCTTCTTATTCTAAAATTCTCACTAAGCTTTTCTCATTTATTTGTAATTAACTTAATCCATTACAAAAATTGTATATTAAATAGTAAAAAAGCACAAGTGCAGCAGGGGAAAGGCAGCTCAGAGTGCCATTCTGGCACTAGTCTACAAGAGATCAGTCACAGCAGGCCACTTTGCTCTTGGTGACAAGGCCATTCCCAAGGTAAATTCACATCTATGTATTTGCAAAGGGAATGAACCCCTTTTGGAGGAAAGTATGTTAACAAGTGGTATTCAGAACTTAATAAGCAGGCAGAATATGTATTTCACTGTCAATAAGTCTATTATGTCTATTATTTAGAGACCTGTCACAGTAAAAAAGAAGACAGAGCAGGATAGAGGATGTGTGTATTTTATTTTAAAATTCCATGCTTTAGAGAGCAAGAGGTGGCTACAGCTACAGACAGACACTAGGTAAATTAAGTAAAAGAGACCATGTTAATTAATAGACAACACCAAAGAGCTATCTATTACTGTCAGTCAGAAAAGGTTAGTTCTTCAAAGTTCACTCTTTTTTTCATTGCAGACTTCAATATAAAAAAAAATATCATTACATATCCTGGCAAATCAAGAGTTCTACTGTGCAACATTTAAAAAGATGCAGATCACAGTATATAGACACTCATGCAGGTAGGCGACTTACAGTGCACAAGTGCTGTGTGTCCAAACAGATTTCTATAAAGTGTTTTTAGTTAAATTATTACAAGAGGGGATTGTTTTGCAGGGTTTATTTTTCCTTTGTTAATCTACAAATGTTTTGCAGTACAGATTCTCAATTTGTTTAATTTTTAAACATCTTTCTTCAAAAAAAAAACCAACCCCCCCTCTTCTCCTAAACCATCTGAGCTCCCTTTGAGCTTAAGAAAACAGACAGAAATAAGTATTTGATCAAAACAGCAGAGAGATGGGACAGATGGATGCAGAATTTCCCTTCCTAAATATTTCACACAAAATGGACTAATAAACTTTACTTTTATATGCAGAATTATTTGCTGCAGAAGATATATTCTTTAACATATTGTTTATGAAAAGTCTACTAAATAAGCAAGCATCCCTGTTTGATGCTAAAAGAAATTTCTGAATGATCAGGAGAAAATCAGTTTGTAGACAAGGTATTTATTCAATATGTGGCCATATGTACAAGATCACATACTGCACTAAGCCTATGCGCAGAAAACTGTACACCAAATTTCTTTTTTATCAATACATTGGGGAATCTAGACCATGAGGGAACGTGCTGTAGAAATCACAAGCCCCATCTCATGCCTTCATCTGGGGCTTATGACTTCACATTCAGGGCCCCTAAAAGCAGCTGTGCTCCTTGGGGAGCAAATGCAGCCACCTCTGCATTCAAAACAAAGAGGTAAAAGCAGAAAACAAGACTGCATTGGCTGCCTATGAAATGTGTTGTCTTTTTAACTCCTGGCATACCGCTATTGACCTGAGTCGTAGACTGTAAGTTCTCTGGGTAAGGAACTAGTGGTCCCTTAAAATGTGTCTGTAAAACATGCAGCTCATGACTGGGGACCAAGTAAAATAATTTATCAACAATATACAAAGCATCTGCTTATATAAGTCAGCACTAACTTTAATATCAGAATATAACTTACTAATGGTACTGATTTGCCATATGCTTAGATTTTTATATATGACTATTTGCTTTACAGTCTCTAGGACTGACTTTATTGACCACATCCCTGAAGTTGCAACCCACCAAGAGAAAACCATGCCCCAGACCTACTCACTGGGAGGTGCTTTGTAAGTGGACGTGCTGCTGTGTAACCAGCTGCCCACTCTAATATATCAATAACTGCTAATGAATCACTGAACATGACTGCAAAAAACCCCACATGAGATCACAAACCTGGTTTACTTGCCATTGCTACCAAAGGTAGGAAGTCTTTGGATGTGTAGAAACCTTGATCCATTCTCAGTCCTTGGAATATACTGTCTCTGTTTGGTTCTGGCAAACCTGAAATGGATATTTTAAGGCATATCAGAACTACAAGCAAAATTTCAGTGATCAATATATGTTTCACGTTACATATACATTCTCAAAAACATCCTCAATACAAGCGCTTATACAGACCCTCATATTTTTCTAAAAGAACATAACAAATAACTGTACCTTCATGTTTGTAGTCTGTAGCTTACATAACTGGTGATCTTTTAATAGTATGGGCACTCAAAAAGAAGGCTGCTGGATAACCTGTGTACTCACCATAACTCATACCAAAACAAATGCAGAGGAAAAGGTTAGGGAGAACATACATGGTACAAAAGCAGGGAAGCTACTGGGGAAGAGAGGACTCTTGCAAGCTTTTCTTTGATTGCTTTGCCTGCACATGCAGGTAACTCTTACTGCCGTGAAATGGTTTTGTTCCCTTTGTTTTGAGGTATTTTTCAACTCAGCTGAGTTGAAAGGTGTTTATTAATGCCTCATTTGTATTTTTCAACTCAGCTGAGTTGAAAAATACAAATGAGGCATTAATAAACACCTTAACCAATGAGGAGAGGAGGACAAATAGCAATACTAGAGCCCTATCTTATCTAGGAGTATTTGTATGTCATAATTTTCTGCCACTCTTGATTTTTTTCTCAAAACCCTAAAGTCCCTATTGGCTGACATTTATTTATAGTTATTGATAGTACACATCTATACAGAAGCCATAGAATACAGACAGGGATACAGGATACAGTTCACCACCAAGAATAGCAACAAATACCTTTCAATTAAAAGACAGAAGCAAAAAGCATCTTACAATTATCAAAGAATCTCTTCTTGTTGCTGTGTGAACATTTGGATGGGACATAGAAGCTAAAATATTTTTTTCATGCAAATGCATTGATCTATCAGGGTATTTTTTACAGGGCCCAGATTTTCGTATTTACAACTAAAACCCCATAATATTATCAAAGTATACTAATTAATAACTACATACTGAAATGGAGTAAATGTCACCAGTTTTTCTATGAAAACACACTAGAACCAAAGAGTCCTCAGAGCAAGGAGGCAGAATTCGAGCATGCAAAGCAATCTGTGTTCCCTCTGTTCTCAAGCATGGATGGCGGTGGTATAATCTTTCTCCTTGGAGACATACTGGTCTGGAAAAACCCAATGACACTATATTAGTGTCAACAATAAAATAGGACTGCACTTTGAGGAGTGTTATTTCAAGTGGGGAAGGTTTAGGGCCTTTTTATATTACTGACGCAGCAAAAATCTGTCTCATTACAGCATAAGATTAGGACTCAGTCGTAAGAAAATTTAGGATGTTTTTGTGAGACGCCTGATACGAGGGAGGTTTCTTGAACTCCTAGATCCCTGAATGAAGTTACTATAATACAACAAAAAAACCAAACCAAAACAAAAAAACAGTTTCTGTGAAGAAAACGAAAACATGCTCTCAGTGAATTCAAAAGGCTTACAAGCCAAAAAGCAAAGAAAAAAACCCCTGAAATTTCTAAAATCTCATGTTATTGAGCACTTTCTTGATCTCTATTTATAAAACAAAAAGATTCATGACTCAATTGCTGAACACCTGACTGCCAAACACTGCTGATCTATAGCTGGATACAGAGAAAAATAAGGTTAGAAAACACTAGCACGTACTGATCTTCAAGACCTTTCAATGCTGTACTTCCTGGGTAGACTGGAATGTCAGCTAATGAAGAATGAATAATGGATATCTTAAGAGAAATAGTGCCAGTGAAAGTACAATATGTAAAATGCATTAAAGAAATTATTTTAAAACCTGCACAGGTTTTCCTCTATGTATATATTGCAAAATAATCTGTGGCAAGAACTGTACATTGGAAAAAAAAAAACAGTGACTGACTATAGGCAGAAGACAGTGTAATGCAACTATTTCTGTTGAGGTATCCATAAAATCTCAACAGAGCTCAGAGGGCTCAATTTACTCTCCGGAGAAACACTCTTATCATTAGTGGGACATGTAGCCTGCATTAAAGATTATTTCCTTTCTACCTAACATCTATCCCGGTTCAAAAACAAGGAGAAACCCTCATAATTTATTTTTTTTTCCCTCTGATTCCAACCCCCATGGCAGAGGGGTTGGAACTCGATCTTCAAGGTCCCTTCCAACTCTAACCATTCTATGATTCTATGATTTTTGCTGTTTTTATCATTTGCTCATGAAAAATATTTTGTCTATAACAGCATCAGTCATTTAGTTCCCTAGGCTGAAGAAAGAGTAGAATTAAAGGTATGTTACAATGTTCATGGTTCAGGTTTATCACTAGTTCAGTGTCACTGAAATGAAGGAAGTTGTATTAAGATCTGGAATCCGGCTCCTGTCAATCACCGAGTCCAGTTTGGGACTTTTCCTGAAGCCTGCTGGTGACGTGGTCGTCATCCTGGGAGCTTGATACGGTTTTGTATATACTGTATACTCCCTTTTTTCCTAAATTTCCTTTTTATTATATTACTTATATTTTCATTAAAGTAGTTTAGTTTGTTCTAAAACTATACATTGGATTCCGGCTGAGGTGACAAAAAAAAAAAAAAACAAAAAAAAACCCAAAAAAACAAAAACAGAGAAACCACACGGCATTTTCTGTTATTTATTTTACTATTTTCATTTTGCTGAAAACCAATTTTGCAATATTTACATTTGAAGGAAATGCAGGGGGGGTTTCTTCTACACCTGTAAACATCTGGCACAGTTTCAAGCTCTGCGCTAAGCATCACCTGGAAGTTGTCCTGGATTTTGAAGTATCTCCTTTTGCTGTTCGGTATTTGCCATTATAATGTTTGAATTTAGTTTTGTTAAAATAGAGAAACTGAGTACTTCTTAAAAGTAGTAGGCTAGCTAAGAAAGAGGCAGACATGCAGACAAACAGAGAAAGAGATCAAGAACTGATAAGATCCGCTTTAGAAAGACACCATTTCATAATAAACAGCCACCCCACAGAAGTACGTTTTACAGACAGATCAAATATTGATAATAGCCAACAGCCTCTCAGGAGTGAGAACATTTGACAAAAAAAAAGCCAGCTGCAGAGGAAAAATGTAGTTTTGAGCAGACTGTTTCAAAGAAATAAAATTAAAAAAACCACAACCCAGTCATCTATGAAAGGCACAATTTAGGTCAAAAAGATGAACCAAGAGAAATACCCTTTGAAGATAAATCAGAGAGATCCTTTAGCAAAAGGGAATTCACACATGAGTACAAAATAGCCAGGAGCCGCCCAAGAAAAAATGCTTAGAAAAACATGAGGTCTTTCCCCTAGGTTTTAGGCTAATGCCAATGGCAGTCAGTTGTCTGCTCTCCAAATCCACCTGCAAGCCATGTAAAGGTCTCTTTTATTTATTACTTGGTATTTCTTATCCTGAAACAGTCTTCCATTATCCTAGGTCTCCTGTCTTTAAATAAACTATACCAAAATCTAGTGATAGCAATTATTTCACCTGCACTGAAGAACAACTCTTCTGAAGGGCAACCAAGAAGAGGCAGCCTAGAAAGACAATTTCGCTGGTGGTGTTCAGATGGACCCTGCACACCCATACACAAGCAGAGGGCCATGGCTGACCCCACACCCACTGCTTCCTGCAGCCAAAGCCTTGGACTGCACGGAGCCTCAGTCTCTTTACCTGCTGATGCCAGGGAACAAGCTTCTAAAGTAACTGATACCCAAACCACAACAGTGAATCTTCATATGCCATAGAAAATGGCATTTACTAAGAATAGAGAAAGTAGAAATATCACGAAAATAACAGCTTGCATGACAGATCTAGTTCAGTTTTACAAAAGCTTATCTAGACAATCCCAATCTGGGTCAGCTACAGAGCAGAAAGCAATTCACCACTATTCCTGGCCCTCTGCTTTACTAAGCCCTGCCTTTCATCTCCAGATGCTCCAGCTACCTCTCAGAAAGCACCACTCTCTTACTATAAAGTCTTCTTTCCTTCTTTCGGCCCCACAATCTCTTTTCCAGTGGGTTCTACCTCAGCTTCAGTGTTTCTTCCATGTCTGACATACCATATACTTTCTAACATCATTAGCCACTTTAACAGTGGCTTTGGAAAACACAGACTTAATCTTCCCATTTTTGTATCCTTTGTGTACACATATAAATATATACATGCCTATATATATATTAGAAAAAAAACGACATCTGCTTTCTATCAAAACTTTGCACTCTTTGTTCTCACATTACTGTTGCATGCTAATTTTCTTAATGGGCAGTGTCAAGTCCATCATCTCTAGTTAAAGAGACGGAATTTAGATCCTCTCGAAATCCCCCAGTCCCAGATGAAATATGAATTACTAAAAGATCAGAGTCAATTTGTCATATACACAAGGCAATATAAAAGAGTGATGCATACACAATGTTAGGGACTGGCACGCAGAGGAATACACCTAGTCCACTTGGTTGCTGAACCAAATAAGTCAAAGCACTTAGCAATCAGCTAAGTCCGAAGGAAATAAATACTGCTGCTATTACTGTAAACATTAGCCTGGTCTGGATAGGAAAACTAAAGTGGGAGTAGAGGCACAGCATGTCTCTCCTTCCTACTTTGATCAAATCCCATCTCCCCAGGAACAGGAATGCCTTCTGAACCTGAACTCATTGTATTGCTTAAATCTGACACGTTTGGGCAGATTTACAGTTTCAAATGAACTTCTCAGCCAGCCTTAATAACTGACATATAAAATAAGCCCTCTTCCTTGGTAAGGGTCAAATGTAGTTTTCACTGGCAGCTGACTGAAAACAAATCTCCAGATGAAAAAAGTGGAGCTGAAGTACAAACATCCAGCAGCCTACAGGGACAAAATTTACTAAAGCACTGTGAGGTTTTGTTTTTCCTCACATGAAACACTGAAAAGTTTGGTTTGCATCATTTTTAATTATTGTAAAAACACATTTTGGAAAAACTTTGGCTGGATCAGGTAAACAAATCAAGAGCTAGGATCTTTCAATCAATATTCCCTCTCTTCAGAGTTTTAGCTGTTGCTATCTTGACAGCAGTGAGTTTTCAAGACGAGAACTGGCTGAATTGTTTTTCCCAACCCCTTCCTTTCAGGTAAAAATGTAAATTCAGGCTGGCGATTGCAAACTGCGTTTGAATATACTGATTTTTTTTAAAAAGCCAAGGCATTCTATTTTGACATTTTTTATAATGAATCTTTCAGCTTTGTTTCAAAATGATACTACATTTATAAATTTATCAAAATTGAATTCAGAAGAAAACAAAGACAATTGGATTCACTGGCTATGCACATCCCGTCTCCTACCTTTTAAAACTACCAAACTGAAACCTATATCAAACACCATTCATCAATTTATGGGAGAGTTGTTTTTTTTTTTAATGTTCTCATATCATGCAAATATGGAGCATTAGGTAGAAATTTAGAGGGTAGGGAGGTCTTTCCACCTTTTGCCATACCTATGAAAACTAGTTCACGCTTCAGAGTTAAGCAAGATTTTGAAAAATCACACTTACAGAGAAAATTCTGCTAGACAGAAAAATAAATAAAGTATTTCTTTTCACTACATATGTTCTGCCCTTCCAACCTCCACAACGGCAATCTGCTGAGGAAGGGGGGCCCAGGAGATCCTTGGACCAGGTGGAAAGCCTTGAACTGTCAGAGTCTACTAAGAATGAGGAAAAAAATGTGTGAATCTCATGAAACTGGATGTGGGCAGAAGAAAGATCTGATTAGCTGTGTATCTGCTCTGGTGGCAGTGCAAGTCTCCTGAAATAATACCTGAGAGGCTAAGCCTAGACAAGCTGAGACACAGCCTGCTAATCAACATAAGAAACTCGAACACAGCCCAGTAATGAGGTAGCACAGTTTCTGCACCAGCAAGACCTCACCTTTGGCCAGCTTGAGGAATAGGAATAACTAGTCGTGCCCACTTATGTGCCCTGGGCAAAGGAGCCATGGGAGAAAGATGGAGAGAGACTGATATGAATTTCAGAGAGGAACTGACATGAGAAGTTATTTTTGTTAACAACATTTGTTTTTACAGGGTTCATAATTTTCTTAAAAAGTTGTGCTAAAGTACATACAAAGCTAAGATAATGGCCCTCTAAAGGTAAAATTCTAAATCCACCATTTCCCTTCTGAAAGGGACCTTTGGAATTAACAGGAAAGTATTCATTTTGTCCCATCTCCCTGTCCTTTTACACACTGAGTATTCCAACTTGCTCCTTGTGTTAGCAAATAAAGGTATTTCAGATATAACACTTCTGATAACTTTCCACACTTCCCAGAGACTTGCAGCTACAAGTACCATATGGTCAGAGTATGACTACAAAGGTGCTTGCCAGAGAACAAAGTACATACTGTAAATTCCAAGTGTATAAGCACCCTTTAATATTTCTGAGTGCTCTGTTCTTCTTCAAAAAGTCTAGTTTGTGGTCTGGGGAAGCAGAGATCAAAATCTATGTATTTAAAGCAATTTTACTTTATGTCACACAATCCATGAATTGTATAAATTGAACTATGAGATTTAAGTACATTATTTTCTTGAAAGATAACATTGAAACAATAGATTCTCACAACTCGCAAATTTACAGTTTTTCCTAGACATGATAGAACTTATTTGCACACAGTGGGATATGCTCTACCTATTTATAAGAAGTTGCAATCATTCATAGCGATATTGATAACATTGCTGTCCATGGATCAATATTACACAATTCAGATGTGAGCTACACTGAAACACATTACCCAAATATGGGATGCAAGCTGTGCCGTGTAGCTGATTATATTCAACACACCATTGCAAGTCGTGCTATAACATTCATCAGAAATGGAACAGAAAGCTGTCGGTATCTAAAGAGTTACTCTCTCTACATTTTTAACGGTTTGATTTTGAAAGACTACATGCCCAGTAAAGTTGCAAATGCTCTGCAGGTGCTCAGCTTCTCTCAAGGTCAGTCCATTAGTGATTAACACATTAGTAAATACTTTTGAGGCTTGTATTTTTAAAGGATCTCTCTTGTTTTGCTGGAGATATTTTTTTATGGTGGCAGCTTTGTTACTTCCTGTTGTGAGGTTCAATAGAGTATGTTTTCTAGGTGGTCGATTTTTTTTTTTGTTTGCTATGTATGTCGATGGAGATAAGTGTTTTAATTACTTTTTTAATGTCTATGCTTTTGTATTTTCTTCCTCTCTCCGTTTATTTCCTGCTGTTGAGATTACTGCCTCATCTCCACAGCAGGTGGCTCTTTCAAATTTGTTTTCTTTGTAAGACTGGTAGATTTATTTTGTAATACAACTGCTCCTTTTTATTGTTTCTTATTAATGATTTCTTTACTTTGGAATTGGTACACTTGCAAGGTCTGTTCATAGAAAAATAAAAGGGAGAAAAGTAAAAGAACACTTGGGTTAGCTTTTTCTTACGCTCAAGTTAGCATGAATGCTGTACAGCATATGTGGAAGAAAATCCTTCATGTCTATCAAAAAGAGCTACACACAATTGCTGCAGTGCATTCTAAGTTGAACAGCTATGTCCATACCATAACATCTTTCAAAAACACCTGCATAAATAGCTGAGCCTGTAAGTAACGCAGTCTACAGGGCACACACATTACTTTGTTGCTAAATTAGACACAGAGACAAGATTCTGAGCTCTTGACAATGGTATAGAAACAACAGGAACAAGGAAATCAGATCATCCAGAACTATATTTGTTCTTATAATCCAATTTCTGTTTGAAGCCTATTGTCCAATCCCAATTTAGATGTAGCCAAAATGTCACAAGAGTTAGGCATCAGAAACTGTAGATGGGAATCACACACAGAGTTTAGAATCTATCCATCTGAACGTCGGAAATTAGGATTATGACCGCACAATCAATGTTCCACGTCCAAGCTTGAAGTACAAAACACTTCAGCCTTATGGTCTGTCCTCACAACATTTAGTGATCTCATGATCAGATTAGATTGGCACCTAATGTCAACCAAAATGTCCAAAGGTGAACCATAACTCATTAGGTCAATCAAATAGAGAGTCCACTCCTCATTTGGTTTTACCATAATCAGTCCAGTTTTTCTCAGGGCTTTAGCCTACCGTCTAAGACCCACCTCTAGTTTTAATTGTTCTTCTTAATTTTATTGCAGTCAGTGTATGGCACCTATACTTCAAATATTATTGGAGTATCACTAAGGTATTTTAGTGAAAATCATCAGTGTTTCAAGGTGATTAAACAAAGATCTGAAGAAATGATGTGGTGATTTTGCAATTCTCAATATCTGGGTATTCAATTAAGCACCACAAAGATTTCCAACTTCCATTTTTACTTCAGTATTTATCCTCTAAAAGCACTATTTTAAAATGCTTACTTCAGAACTGAAGCATGCGGTATCACTAGATGTTTTTAAAATGTAAGTCTTTAAAGGGCATGCCAGAAGAAAGTGATACCAAGTTGGACAAAGATATACAGCTTTCTAAATTAAGGAACACATGATAATTCTAGCCTTTCTTCTCAGGTTGGAAACTGATACGTGTTGTTGCCCATATTTAGATACCAGAAAGAAATTCTTTACTGTGAGAGTGGTGAGGCACTGGAACAGGTTGCCCAGAGAAGTTGTGGATGCCCCATTCCTGGAAGTATTTAAGGCCAGGATGGATGGGGCTTTGAGAAACCTGCTCCAGTGGGAGCTGCCCCTGCGCATAGCAGAGGGGTTGGAACTCGATGATCTTTAAGGTCCCTTCCAGCTCTAACCATTTTATGATTCTGTATTTGAAGTAACAGTCAAATTGAGCTAGCAATTTAGACGGTAGTCCTGGTGAAAGGACTGAAATGTGAAGATTACTATGAAGTAAACATCATCATAGAGAAGGATGAATGCAGAAGTCTGCTTACCTTCCCTCTGGTTCGGTTCTGCCCGATATTATTTACTGCAGGACTTAAAGCACTGAAACAGTTTGCTATGAATCTTGATTTGTAGAACATAAGAGTTCTGTAAATCGTAATACAGAGTAACTGAAGAAACATCTGCTGTAAAAAATAAAGTGGAATATTGCTGCAAACCTTTCTTATGTCATCTTGGCAACATTTATTATACTGGCGACAAGTCTGAAAAGGTCACTAGCAAAAATGCATTTAGTAGTCTCAGTCAAATCCACCTCTAACATAAGAATGTACCATTCAACCCAGGAAAAGCGCTTGCTCCAGCCTGCTTACAATAGAGCTGAACTGGATTTCTAGTCCTGACTGGAATCTGGTCACTTTTTACCAGTGGCGTAAGCTGTCATTATTCAGGAACATCCTTGAACTGGCAGAGCAGGGATGCTGAAGTTTAAGTATTGACATTGATGTTGTGAGTTCCTTTCCCTCTTCCTTCTACAAATACGTTCCTGGCACTAAGATGCCAAAGGAGAAACACAGGAGGGCTGTGCTTCCTCCAGACGCCAGCCAGACACTGTTTGTCAGTGTGATACACTGCGCCATGCTAGAGGAGAAGAAACTGGCCCCAGTGCTTACTCTTGTTCAGTAAACGGTGCTGAAGGGAAATGGCCACAAAAGCAAGATCATCTCCTTGGGGACTGTCTATCAGCAACTTGAAGGACACAAAACCCCTATCATCTTAGAAACCATATGTCACAGAAAAGGGATTTTTATACAGTACAGGAAATCCGAATATTTAGAAGCGAAAGCAAAACAAACTGGATGGAGAAATTGGGAGGAACAGACTCCTGGAAAGAAAGATATTGAAATAGCTGTTTGCAATAGAAACAATATCTTTCCCCAAGCAGATTCTTTATAACTTACACATCCAATATGTCCGGTTTATACAAAGTCATGCTGGCATATAGGAATAATCAAACCCAGTGGAAATTCACAAAGGGAAAATCAAATGTTAGCATAGAAAAGATCTCTTCATATTAAATTTTTTATTTAAAAAAAAAAATGGAAAAATATCTTGAAAAGCTGCATCAGTAGAAGCTACATATGGCAAATATGCAAGGAATGGATAAAACGAAAACAAATTGGATGGGAAACATTCACAAAGAAAAAGCTATAAATGCTTAGTTGGCATCACAAAGAAAAACAAATACTAGGCCTCTACACTGTTGCAAAAGAACAGTTGAAAAAAAATTCTATCAAGGGCAGCAAATTAATCCTGAGGAAATACATATAAGGAATAATTAAGTCATTAATATTCTGAAATAATACCTTTGGTCAGATATCAGGTGCTGTACAGCTAGGAAGTTGCAATTAGGTGCAAGACAATACCAACATGTGCTAGCTAAAATTGTACTGTACTTTTTTTTATAATAATATAATAGCTGATAGGTGGTATCAAAGTGTTAAAAATATAAATACCGATTTTTTTAATATTGTTTCCTAAATTTGATGGAAGAGATCAGTTAAGAATCACAGTGGTATCTAACTATAGCCTTTTCTTTTAAACCCACAACTACCCTGTTGCATGCTACTTCCACAGCTTCCACTGTATTTGAATATGGTGACTACCATATTCAAGCAACTGGGTGGCTCAATTACACCTCTGCTACACCTCTGCACCCTGTATAATTTATCTATATTAAATATTTGTAAAATCTTACTTATCCAGGAATCCTGGAACAAAATCCCACATGCTTATTACTTGAAAAATAGAGGACTATTTTTAAACTGTAACACAGATTTATCCAAAACTTTTTTTTTTTTTTTTTCCCCCAAATTTGAAAGTCTTCAGTGTAAAACAGCAATGTCTTCCAAATGTTAGGGAATAATTACCATTCTATCTGAAATTTAAAAAAAAGGGAAAAATATTGTTTCCCAGTTCTTTGTTAACATATTGTCTTATCTTAAATCTTAGAATATTACTACACTGGTTTTGTCCACATGGAAGAAGAAAAATATGGTATAAACCTTATTCAGTAATTACCCCCAAATCATTCCGCCTACACTGCATTTTTTAATCACTTCAGGTAAACTACCTCTATGTATATTTTAAAATGATGTCTCAAAAAA